>JALPQI010009148.1:0-48372 GCA_025490895.1 Thaumatotibia leucotreta
TAGAGATCTTGGAAAAATCGTTTTTTTTTTATTTGGTGATTATCTTATCAAGACTAAGTTCCATTGTGACATTGACCTTAAAATACGTATTTCCACTCGACTGACTTTATTTTACGCGCGAACTTTATTTAGGTATTCGGTGGTTCGGTGAACTTCTTTTGTTTTTATGGACCACGTTCCGGTCCTATTCCAGATGATTTCAGAGGAACGGCGAATATGACGATTAATCTTTGACGGCGCCCGTTGCTCAGGTAGTGATTCTTATCCGATTCTGAAGGCTTATGATGGTAACGTGTTTAATCGTTTGTCGTTGTTGCTGTCAAGTTGTAACAAGTATGCAAGTACGAAAGTGACGCCTAGCACGATAAATAGATAAAACGAGACCAACATAAGCCACTTGCTAGTGAAGTTTGAGGTCCGGGCTCGAATCTTGATTAAAAGCCTTGTAAATTTATTGCATAAAGTAATTTCGATTTTTTAATCATGTAACTTAGAAGTAGGTAGTAATATTTACTAAAACACCTTATAAATTTATCGGAAAAAGTAATTTCATTTTTTATTTATGTGACGAAGTAGTAAAATGTACTCAAACACCTTGCAAATTTATTGCAAGAAGCAATTTCGTTCCTTAGTCATGTCACTTATAGAAGTAGTCAAGTCACTTAGTCTTCCCGTGATATTCCAGATTCGTCATTAGAAGACAAAAATCGTTTGTCAGAGCCGTCAAATGTGAATATCAATAACTTTACCTAAAAATATATGTGAACTCAAGGTTTAAGATTTTAAGTTCGTAATAAAACCAAGATTGTGTTCCAAAAAAGCGTGATTGGAGCATTCCATGAAAACATCTACTTTTTGTCACTTACGTGTCGCTATGGCAGCTACCCTAATAAAACATGCTAGCTGCTAGAAAGCCTTGATATGTTGTTATTATACCGTAACTCAGCTTACTAATTTAATTTTTCAAAAGTATCGAAAAGACAGTGTCGATAACGACATTTTTTCATGGAATGCTCCGATTACGGAATAATGTAAGTTTTAAGATTTTATTAGTTTTTTTAGATTCTACTCAAATTATTGGTATACTGGTTTCTCTCCCCGTTCGTTTTATAGCAAAGACAATATGCCACTTTGTGATTTCCTTCGGTGTCCCGAAGTTACGGCAATTTTATCGTCCCTGTCGTTCGGAGACTCGAAATAAGGGTTTGCTTTAAATAAATCTTGCTTCAAACTTAGCTAGCAATAAATTGGAACTCCCCCGAGTGTAGTTGATGAAGAAAAATAATAAACTGATTTAAAATTTTACAGTGGCCCTACCGCGAACACCAAATTCCGTTTTTTTTGTGACGAAGGTAGACAATTGAGCTCTCAGCCCACCTGATGGAAAGCGGGAACTGAGGCCCGTGGACATAGTGAACAAAAAATCGCCTATGCGCTGCCTACCCTGAGGAATTCGATGGATTGCCTGTATGCCAGTAATTATACCAATGGCCTATACCACAAAACTTTACAAGCGTACAGTTCTACAAAATTGTATAAATTCCCGTACAAAAAGTTTACAATTTTGTAGAATTTTGTACGCTTGTTAAGTTTTGTGGTATAGGGGCCAGCTATCTTACCCACAAACCGGAACACAGTACTATTTAGCGGCAGGTTAACGAGTAAGACGGTGGTAGCTATCCGGGCGGACTCTGCACGAGGTCCTATCACCAGCAACTAAATTACGGGGATTCTTCTCTGTCACTCTAATGACGCCTTCGTTGGAGTAACAGAGATAAATCATCGAAATTTACGAACTTCGGTGTTCGTGGTAGTAGGTCAATTCATAATGTTAGTGTTAATGTATGTACAATGTACATTGTGCATTAAGAGCGGTAAATATGATATTGTAAACAAATGTGAAAGTAAAGCTGAAGTTGAAAACGAAATAATAAAATATTTTAACAGAACTACTTGGAAATGGTCTTAATTATTACTATAAACATGTTGGGCCATGCTCGTGTAGGGTTCAGTAGTTCAGTAGCAAAATGGACGGATTATGTGTCAAATAGTTTTATTTAAAAGTTTTTTGTAAGCCCATGTTTTTTCTATATTTTTAGACCCACGGATCAAAAGTTAGAGGACACACAAACACATTTTTTTTACATTTATTTCAATACATGAATCGTTATGGGGATGGAAGCTTTCTTGAAAAGATATAGCAACAAGTCCCATGAAAGCTGTTTGAGTAGCCGCCGCAATTAGCGCTGCTCAAACATACCAGCCGCTCCCATATTCATACTGCAGCACAAGTTACAAGCGCTAGCAAGCAAGTTAGAGCGTCTGCTAAACATATATTACCTAAGGGTCATACAGCGTTCCCCCGTTGGCCCGTTGGCCGTGTGGTGACGGCAGTAAGAATACATTTGTCACCACCCCAACTCCTCCTGCGGGGGGATTGAAGTGTCACTGACTATTATTTGATAAAAGATTGATGATGGGCAGCAGCGTCATCATAGTAGGCACACTACTGCGATCTCCAATCCGCCTTCCCAGCGTGGAGATTATGGGCATTTACCTCCAAATGCGTATAGCATAGTTAGTTATAGTCCTGCAGTGGACTATCATAGGCTGATGCATGCATACAACGTTCGTGAAAACGGTCTTGCCAGTGGCATTGCGAAAGATAACGGTTCTGGGACATATAAATTAGGTTTTAGTCATATAATTCTTAATAGGTAATCAGAATCCACCTATCAGCTTGTATTCGTCTAACAAGAAAATTAAGGTTCTACGAGTAGAGCCCTTAACTTTCATAGGTCCACAGGAAAGATTTGTAACCTAACTCATACAAAAAAATCTGTATGACCCGTAACCTAAAAATCTTAAAAAATAAATTAGTAAAACTGATCTTAAAATATAAACTTGATTAAAATGAAACCAAAAAAAAACTTTTCAACTTCCTTGCTCGGAAAGGGCTTTTTTATTCTTTAAAAACAGATAGCAAAGTTGCGTTTTATCCACAAGAGTGCAAAGTTTGAACTTCCCTTGATTTTTTAAAATAAAAGTGTATTTTACTTAGATCAGTTGTTTTTATTATGTTGTGTTTCCTCACTTAAGGCAGGTGAAAAGTTTTGTGTTACACACGGCTGCAAAGATATTTTAGCTCGTGTGTATTGCAACACTCTATATGCTCAGGATTCTATTCTTGAACCACTCGCTTCACTCAGGATTCTATTTTCGAACCACTCGCTTCGCTCGTGGTTCAACCATAGAATCCATTCGCTAGCTCATTGTTCAATCCTAGAATCCGTTCGCTATATCGTGTTGCAATTCCACCACAGATCAGTATAGATAGCTAACGGTGGCATGGAACATGTCGCAGCGTTATGGCCCATAGGCCTTTATAGTGTGACAGATGCGCGCCCTATGAGCCAGTCGCAACTTACCCGCGACTGTAGGATGAGCTCGGACATATCCGCAAAATGCCGAATTGTGCCGTTATTTCTTGTAAAAATAGGAGTGTAAATAAACATTTCAAGGACTATTGAGTCACGTACCACATGAAAATATTGATTTTTTTAGTTATTAGTTGACAAAACCACGTATTTTTACAAATAATATACAACAACAAACCGCTGACATAAATGTCATAATGATTTTACTTGGGCGTACCAATTGGTTGAACTATTCAGTGACAAATTGTATGTGCGTTTTACATTGACGGCTTAGAATAGCAAGCAAGTTGCAATTTGGTAAGTGACCGTGCAATGTATCCAATTGCTAGCGATATTCACAACCGTCCTGTCATTTCTTGGTACGGCCGCTGCGAGCAGGCCGCGAAATAGAGGTACGACTGACCGTGCCGATGACAAATAGGGTCGATAAATTGTTGATGTATTTGATTATACCTGTTAAATTTTTCTTTCATATTTTGACCTTTGTATCAATATCTTATCTTCATAAAGGTAAAACAATATATATAGATTATATCGCGTATTACATTATTTTGAGCCTTTTACAATAACCGTTGTCAAAGGTTGAAATTGTTTTATTTAAATATGTGACCATCGCGGAAACGGCTGATAACATTATATTTATTAAGGGTACAACCGTCTAAATAATTATTTGTTCATGTGATTCCCAGCCACAATTAAGATAATGTCGTTAATAAATTGCTTTGTTCATATTCAAATATATGTTTATAATTGACATTCTGTAGTTTATTATTTACAAACGAGATCCGACACGAAAGTAAGAAAGAAGTTTTCTAATGTATTATTACTACTTACTTACTCCTCTGGCGCAGCGACCCAAAGTGTGTCTCGGCCTCCAATACGAGAGAACGCCACTGATCACGGTCTTGAGCGACATTTTGCCACTGGTCAATGCCGAGACCGTTTAAATCAACCCTCACAGGCCTCTATTATTAAATGACATAAAATGAAAACAAACAATATAAGGACTTAACTTAACTAAAAACCTATAAATAAAAAAATTGGCCTAAATCGCCGTCAGTGGGCAAGGTACCCAGAAGGCTGGCCGCATTCCCCCGTTGTATAGCTACTACTTAAGCGCTGTGCAAGGTACTGGCCAGCCCTCTGGTCGCCTGAGGTCTCTCTTAGGCGAGCCGCTAGATCTTTAAAAAGTCCATGTGCACTTGGCCCCCATGGCCCCAAGGTCTCCACACCAAACGCCGCAAATATGTAGCTGGTTCCTAAAGCAGCATATTTGCGGCGCTGGAGATTTTCGGCTAATGATGCCGCGGCGCCAGCAGCAACGCCGGTGACCGAAACATGGGACGGCGCCAGAGTGTCAACGCAGGTGGCGTCCCAAACTAGCGGCCGGCTCATGCTCCAGGGCACCAGGGCTCTTGCCGTCGTCCCTGGCCAGACCGTTGGGCTCTAGGACGCCCGGTATATTCGCGCTAACAAGGGCGCGACGGATAACATAATGTTTATAAAGATTAGATACATCGTCCAATGCGATATTTTAATCTGTATTTATTTCTTATTAAATGATAGATCGATTTTAATGTTTTTCTTAATATTCCGGCCTTATCAAATATTTATGGATAATAATTTATCGACGTAGCCTCCTCTCTAGTGCCGCTTAATATGGTAGCGCTTTAGCCAATCACAGCGTGGCAAAGGCCCGACCTCGGAGACACCGAGACTCATTACAATTTCGCTTCGTTACAAATCTCTCTCTTTCATATATCTGTGAATTCCACACTCGGTTAAAATACAACTTTGCACCCTTGTATAACAAATAACTATTTCAAGGACCTACAGCTATGCTATTCTCTTATTGACACATTCGACGCTGCGTTCATCAACGAGCTCGATGTCGAGACAGCCTTGTCTAAAATCCTAGCTGTTTGATTTGACATTAGGAATCGAGGCTGTGAGCGAGCTTGTGGGCGAGTTCGTCGCTGTTTTTCGTTAGAGAATACGAAGTTCATACACGTCAAACTTTCGACGCAATGTAGTTCCAGCTCACGCCGCATTCGTCGCCGAGCACTAGTGTCGTTTAAAGTACATTAGTGAATACCATTTTTAGGCTCGACGCTGCCGCAGCGCTGTCACAGCGCTGACAGCAAGGCGGTTTCCTTAGTGAATAACACTGCTGATGTAAACCGCCTCGGTTGGTTACTTTCGCAATTATATTAATACACAGTACATTAGTATTTTTTAACAATACCCATGGTAACTAGTTATGCAAATATACATTGCCTTATTGTACTTATTGTTGTTATTTTCCTTTTAGTATATTAGTTATTACACTTTTTATTTTAATGACAAACTGGTCTTAATCGCTTAAACTTACATGTAATTTCATCCTGACGTTTTGTCTTTAAAATATGAGTGATAATCGTGAAAGTTTAAATCAATGCCACTTTTTGTTTATACTTTTACCTACCTAATGGTTCTTTCATGGCAAGCGTGTTTTCAATGAGGCATCGATGCACTCATAACCTGCGAATATAACTCCGGAGGCAACATTATCTGCATTGACGACCTTTATGCCCTGGCCACGACATTGATCTAAGGCGACCAGCGGCGAGCGAATCCATGAGTTGAAGCGGGATGCCGATATGGGTAAGAGAGGGAGCACCATACGTTTTCCGCTAAGCCGGTCGCCTTAGACCGATGTCGTGGCCGCGGCGTAAATACTCTTTGTTTGCAACTACAATACTATTCAGTTGTCTTATCCTCGTACAATTAAACACTTAATGTAAAACCATACAGAACACGTCCTTGGCAAGCTCTATGGGGGAATTGTGAAGCCTATTTTCAGCAGTGGACTCGTGCTTGTGACTGAAATAATGATATCGAGAATTTAATGGTTGTAAATGCTCTTTGGGGGAGGCCTATATTCAGTAGTGGTTGTATTTCGGCTGATATGGTGATGATGATGATGAAATGCTGTAACAGGTACCTACATGAAAACCGCTCTCGCTTCCGCTTATGACTCAGACCTCAAGACCCGTTGTTTGCGGATCCTGAGTACTATTCTGGTGTAAAGTTACATTTTAATCACCTCCCACTGTGACGTCATATTTCATCGCATTTTCGAAAGTGATTTGACGGGTAGTTCTTCATTTTGATTGATTGATGAAAGACTTGAGAAAATATTTTAAAGGTGAATCGAAGACGAATTTCCTCATCGCTTTTTGTTTACGAGAAATCTTGAGGAAGCTTCGAGAGACGATAAAGCTCCCGATTTTTCTTTTAATCAACGTTTATGAACGTTCGTACTTCAAAATAAATAAATGTATTGATACAACCTTACACAAATCGACCTAAGTAGTTCCACGGTAAGCTCAATTAAGGTATGTATTGGGGATACTACATCATCCTATCTCAGTCCACTGCTGAACGTAGCCTCTCCTATTAACTATGCGTATAGACGCATTATGAGATAAATGCTTATAATCCCCACGCTGGGCAAGCGGATGTGCGGCCGAGTTGAGGGTGCGTATCCAAGATGGCAATCGCTAATGCTCAGTTTCGAACGAAACGCACTAATAAGAATGAGTACAAGTAAGAAATAACTACGATACCACATCACTACCTATGAAAAATGTTACGCGCACGTTTCTCATATATCGACGATTTTTTTTCCTTCTACTTTGATAGTGCATTGATAGGTCCTACACTACTGAGTGTTGCTGACTGGCAACTTGGCTTCATACTTGGCTTTCTATCGGCGCGATGATCGCCAATCTTAAAGTTAAATTGATACTTTAGTTTTTCCAGCATCTCAGCCTTTTACAGCTAAATGCAGCCTTGCGGACCTCATTGCCTATAGATTGGAGAATTTACATTTTGCGATCCGGGCATGAAATGCATTATGAAATGTGCTATCAGGTCACAGTCGAGTGAGGACAGCAGGCATTTACAAAGCTGGTGATTCTGGTTTAAAGTCGGTGCGTGTTCATTGTATGTGCTTATGTCCTAGTTACTTTATAGTTATGTATTTAAATTAAACATAATCTTTATACACGATTTAGAACGTGGAAATAAAATAGTTTTACTGGCGTGTTTTTAAGATCTTGAAAAACAAAAATTGCTTTGATAAACTTAGAAACCCCGTGTACAGTCAAGTGCAAAAATAAGTATCAAAAGAATCCGCTCATAAATATGTTAAGACGTTCTTATTACACAGAGTTAGAGAGCATTGGGACATTGTAACATATTACTTGAATAACAATCATAGACACTAGCGCCACCTAGTGTCAGCCATGTAACATTCATTCTGTAATGGCGCATATTAATAAACCGCTTACTTATTTTGTGATCCGTTGTTTTAATAAAGAACTACAACACATGGTGTCAGAGAAGTAGAAATAAAAGTATTAAAGTGTAAAGGAAGAACAAATAAGTGAGAAAGTTGTAAAAAATGGCCACAAATGACGGAGTATCTGGAATAAAACCACCGCCTAACCTACAAGTTGACTCTGACAAATCATCGAGCTGGAAAAAGTGGTTACAGCAGTTTGAGTGGTATGCCACTGCTATACAATTAGATAAAAAGTCAGCCAAGGTCCAAGCAGCAACTTTTATGGCGGTAATAGGCCCAGATGCGATCGAAATTTACGACAGTTTCAACCTTAGCGAGGCGGACAAAGATAACCTCCAAATTATCAAAGATAAGTTCAAAGATTATTTTGCACCGAAGACAAATATATCCTTCGAAAGATACATATTCTTCAAGATCGAACAAGGAGAGGATGAACCGTTCAATGAGTTTTTGACCCGAATAAAAACACAAGCTAGCAAGTGTGAGTTTGACAGCTTAATGGAAGAAATGATAAAAGATAAGATTGTGTTTGGAATAAAGTCAAGCCAAATACGAGAAAAACTTCTAACAGAAGATAGTTTGGATTTAACAAAAGCAATAACAATCTGCAAAACCAGTGAACAAGCATCCAAACAATTAAATGAGTTTGAGGGCAAAAACAAAAGTGAGAAAGTATCGGCCATAAGAGCTAAAACAATAAAAAAGGACAAAAATGAGACTTTTGACTGCAGAAGATGCGGGACGAATCACAAGCGAAGAGAGTGCCCGGCATTTAATAAAACTTGTTCAAAATGTGACAGAATTGGACACTTTTCTAACATGTGTCGAACAAAGAAGAAATTCAATACTAAGAATAAGAAAAGAGTAAATGCAATTGAAGAAAGCTCGGACTCTGAAGACGAATACGTATATATATCTTCCATTAAAACTAAAGGAAAGAAAAGCTGGACAGAAATAATTCAGGTTGGCAATGTGAAGTTCACAGCCAAACTTGATACAGGAGCCGAAGTAAATGTGATTCCAAGACATCTGCTTGACAAAATAAAGGTGCATCTGAAACCAAGTCGGACAAGAAATTTAATATCTTATTCAGAAAATGAAATGTCAGTGCTTGGTGAAGTGGAACTTCAGTGCAAAATATTAAATACAGAAGAGAAGATCACATTTAAGGTAATCGAAGAAGATCGCCAACCAGTACTTGGGGTTGAAACATTAGATGAATTAGGGATAGTAGTACGAGTCAAGTCGCTAACAAAAAGTCAAATGAAAAATGACATATTCGAGGGTCTAGGTTGCTATAAGGACTATGAGTATGATATCGACCTAATTGAGAACCCTAAACTTGAGATAAAACCTGCAAGAAGAATCCCATATGCTATCAGAGCTGAAGTTAAACAAGAACTAGACAGAATGGTAAAATTAGATGTGATCAAGCCAGAAACAGAGCCTACACCTGCTGTAAGTCCTATGGTAATTGTCAAACAGAAAGACAAAATAAGAATTTGCATTGATCCATCAGATGTCAACAAAAACATTTTGAGACGTCACTTTCCGCTTACCACCATAGAAGAAATTTCAGCCGAAATTAAAGACTCCAAGTACTTTGCACTATTAGATTGCACCAAAGGATTCTGGCAAATCAAGCTATCAGAGAGAACACAGAAAATACTAACATTTGCAACACCCTGGGGAAGATATTCCTTTAAGAGACTCCCATTTGGCGTTGCCTCGGCTCCAGAAATATTTCAGGAGATCCTTACAAATCTGCTAATTAAATTTAAAAATGTAAGAGTCTCAATTGATGACATTTTTATCCATGCTAAATGTAAAGAGGAGCTTCGAAAAACTGTAAATGAAGTTATAGAGGTATTACAGAGTTCTGGCTTCAAGTTAAATAAAAACAAATGTATACTAGAAGCAGAAAAGATAAAATTCTTAGGGCACATGGTAACAGCCAATGGATTAGAAGCAGACCCAGAAAAAGTGGAAGCTATACAAGCCATGAAAACGCCAACAAACAAAACAGAGCTTCAAAGACTTCTAGGAATGATCACATACCTCAATAAATTCATTCCTAATATGTCAGAACTTACTAATCCACTCAGAGACTTATTACATAAAAATTCCAGTTTTGTATGGGAAACTCATCATGACCAAGCTCTCGACAAAATAAAAAAAGTTCTTCAAAGTCCACCAGTACTGAGACTATATGACGTGAACAAACCAGTAACTTTGACAGTTGACGCAAGTTCAAAAAACCTTGGAGCGGCACTTCTACAAGAAGGACAACCTATAGCCTATGGAGCTAGAGCGTTGACCAAATCTGAACAAAACTATCCACAAATCGAAAAAGAAGCTCTTGCCATATTGTTTGGTTGTAAGAAGTTCCATGAATATGTTTACGGTAAAGAATTAACTGTAGAATCAGACCACAAACCACTTGAGACTATATTCAAGAAAAATATTCAATCGGCTCCAGCAAGGTTGCAACGTATAATGTTCAATCTTTCACAATACTCACCAAAAGTGATATTTAAAAAGGGAAATGAAATACCCTTAGCGGATTTTCTTAGTCGAGACTGTGACGCATCTAACCTGAAATATGAACCGGAAGAAAAACTGAAAATAGCAATAATACTACCTATGTCAATAGATGCTAAAGAAGATTTGATAAGGGCTACAAAAGAAGACTCGCATTTACAGCTACTTCATGACACAATAAAGAGAGGATTTCCAGAAAAAGTCAGAGAACTTCCCTCAGAGCTTCGACACTATTTTAATTTCAAAGAAGAATTGAGCTACCTGAAGGGCATTATTTTCAAAGGTGATAAAATCATAGTACCTAAATCACAGATTCCTAAAATGCTAGAAAATATACATCAAGGACATTTAGGTATACAAAGCTGCCTAAGAAGAGCCCGACAGTTCCTATACTGGAAAGGACAGTATGAAGACATTTTGAAACTGGTCAAAAGCTGTTCTGTATGTGAACAAACACAAAAAGACAATATTAAGGATACTGTACTTATTAAAACGATACCAGTACTACCTTGGCAGATAGTTGCTTCGGATTTATTTGAACTGAAAGGGAAAGCCTACCTAGTAATATGTGACAGCTACTCTGGATTCTTGGATATTCAACAATTGAAAGGTCAGTCATCATGTGAAGTTATTGAACACCTCAAAAAGTGGTTTTCTGTACATGGAATACCAGAGGAACTACAAACTGATAATGGAACACAATACATGTCCAGAGAGTTCAGGATGTTTCAAAAAGAGTGGAGATTCAATCACGTCACATCCAGTCCACACCATCATCAAGGCAACGGGCTTGCTGAAAAAGCAGTTCAAACAGCAAAGAACATATTAAGAAAATGCAGCATCGACAAGTCAGATATACAGCTTGCTTTGTTGAACTGGAGAAATACACCACGAAATGAAAATCTAGGATCACCTAACCAACGTCTTTTCAGTAGAACAACTAGATCTCCAATACCGACAACAGATAATCATTTAAAACCGAAAGTCATAAAGGGAGTCACTGCTGAATTACAAAGACTGAGACAGAAACAAACTTATTACAGTAATAGACATACTACAAAACCAACTAAATTTGAAATAAATGATAGAGTCAGACACCAAGTGGCTCATCGACATTGGGAAGGGGCAAAAGTAATAGGAAAATCTGAATGTCTACCCAGATCTGTGATAATTGAAACTGACAAAGGACAAGTCTTACGAAGAAATTTCAGTCATCTACATAAGACACAAGCAGACATGCCCAACAACAGAGTTGCAGTACCTGAAACAAAATACCCAGATGAACCAGCAGTACAAGAAGTCCCAGATCCAGCACTGTCACCAGCTGCACCCAAGTCACTGCCATCATCAGTACAATCATCACCAAGCATTCCCAGCCAGTTGGAGACAAACTACACTCAGCCTATTCAACCAGCACCTGGTCTGCGAGTATCAAAGTTTGGTAGAAAAATCAAACCAGTAAATAGACTTAATCTTTAATAATACTTATTAAATCATTACAATTTTATAATAATTATAATGTCTTAAGGGTATAAAGGGTTCCATCACTTAAACTATTTAAATAGAAATATTACAAATTACATGTTATCATCATATTATAATGTGCTTGAAACAACTGTACTAATTTATAATAATAATGGTCAGTTTTGATTTTATCAAAGAAAGGGAGATGTAACATATTACTTGAATAACAATCATAGACACTAGCGCCACCTAGTGTCAGCCATGTAACATTCATTCTGTAATGGCGCATATTAATAAACCGCTTACTTATTTTGTGATCCGTTGTTTTAATAAAGAACTACAACACAGACATATTTTTGAAAACTGTTGTGTATACCTTATTTTGTCTTTGACTGAACATAGGTTGGCCAAAATTAAATGCATTCATGTTGCCAATGAGGTGTTGCCACGTCAAATAGCTCCCTGAGGGATTTATTTGGAAATTAGTTCAAGTTTTGAGAAGAACTACCTACCTAGTTGTATATAAATAATGGTTAGTAGTGAGACAAGTACGACCTACTAAATATAATAGTAGTTTATTATTAGTAAATATTCTTTCGCAGTAGCACTATTTTATGTAATTTCAAAATTTTATCAAACCTTCTGATACCTCTGAAATCCTAGGCTACCTTGTATGAAGATATAAATTGTTTCGATAATTCCTGCTGTTCACTAGTACACTGTGAACACTATTAATTAGTCCATCCTCGCATGTTTTCAATTCATTAGCTGACATAAGCAAAAACGTTTAGCATGTTCGAAACATTCGGGTTTAGCAAACAATAAAACAGGGAGGAGTGAGAGCATAGTCTGAGCTGATGGCTGGGCTACACTCTTTAGCCCATCGGCGAAAAGTTGCCAGTCTGTCGGTGTTCTACAGATTGCACTTCGGGGAGTGTGCTCAAGAGCTGCATGAGCTTATTCCACCATCCCCATTTTACCATCGAAATTCTAGACGCACGGCCGGGTTCCACCCTTACTTGGTAGATATTCCATTTGTTCGTACAAAGCGCTTTGCGTCTTCTTTCCTTATGCGTACTGCCAAGGAGTGGAATTCCCTGCCGGCGTCTATATTTCCAAGATCATATAACCCGTCAACCTTCAAGTCAAGTGTGAATAGGCACCTTCTGGGCAAACTCACTCCATCGTAGGCCACGTCTCTGCCCTTGGCTAGTCTGTGGCCATGAGTAAGCCTATTTCATATAAAAAAAAAAAAAAAAAAAAAAAAAAAAAGTCTACATTGCCTTAGGTTGTGATAGACCTGGACGACAAGCTCGTTACCTATGTGAAAGGCAGAATACCTGCCTAATTGATTACCCCACGGAAATAAAATAGTAAATTTAACATTTGAGAAAATATAAAACCGAATATTCAAATAAGTACCTAAAATTCTTGAATATTCGCAAACCCTACGTGGAACTAGGTCGATTTGTGCACAATTTGTGCCACGACATTTCATTATTATTTTATGCATTCCATACAATTGAATTGCCCTAATTGTTCCAGGTATACTCGTGACCTAGAACTCCTACAATATTACTTATAATGGCCCCGTGAAAAGGCCCCAGAGAGTCGACATACAAAGTTACCCACTTAGCCTAACTAACTAACAATTACTGAACTTTCATAATACTGTTTGTTTCTGTTTACCGTACGGCAACTTTGAAAGGATTTTCGTTTTAGTAAATAGTATACCGTGTGGTGACGGCAGTAAGAATACATTTATCACCACCCCAACTCCTCCTGCGGGTGTTGTAAAAGTCGACTAAGGGATTGAATTGTCACTGACCATTATTTGATAAAAGATTGATGATAGGCAACAGCGTCACCATAGTGGACACACATTGCTGCGATCGCCAATCCGCTTGCCAAGCGTGACGATTATGGGCATTTACCTCCTAATGCGTCTATATGCATAGTTAATAGGAGAGGCCTACGTCCAGCAGTGGACTATCATAGGCTGATGATGAATTCGTCCATACGCAAAGGCTAAGCAGACACTCCATCGGTGAAAGCCATACTGAGCAACTTTTACCATGGGCCGACCTCGAAATTGTGAAAAAACTCTCCCATACAAAACGTCTACATCATACATATTTTAAAGACGGGTCTTAATCTCGTAAACTTACGTTTAAAATATGAGTGATAATCGTGAAAGTTTAAATCAATATATCGAGGGTTGGGTGGTCAAACCCGATAAGTCGAGCAAACATGTTTTTAAAATACGAATTACATGACATTGACATGAAGTTGTTATTTCAGTGAAAAAATACGAGTATCTCGACTTATCGGGTTTGACCACCCAACCCTCGAATTATTGTCTTCATCATACTACTGAAATGTATGAGTAGTTTTTGACGTACTACGTCCGGCCCCAATTTCACCACATTGACAAGTGCTACAATTGTAAATTTACTGTTTCTGCAATCTGGGGCATCTATAGGCTACAGTTACCGCTTACCATCGGAAGGGCCATGCGTTTGTTTACGACCAACATAAAATTTAGTGCAGGAACTTTAATAAATCAGGAGTAAATAACTAATGTTTTGCGAAGCAAAATTACAATTGTCACAAAAAACACGACAATTGTAGCGAAATTCCGACATAAGCCGAACCTCATGTCAAGATTTAATGAGAATTGTACTAAACCTTGCGACAATTGTCACGGGATTCGGAAAATAAAAAGTAGTTTATTAACGATTTAAAAACGTTATTAGAAATAATTTTATGTTAGTTGCAAACAAGCACATGGACCGTCCCATAGTAAGCGGTAGCCGTAGCCTACGGAGGCCTGTGACGTAAGTAACAGCGATATTTTACAATTGTCACACTTGTAATTATGGTGAAATAGGCCACAGGTCTATTTTTTAAATATAATATCTTCAGGGACATCCTACACAAATCGGCCTAGTCCCACGGTAAGCTCAATTAAGACTTGTGATGTGGGTACCAGGCGACGATATATATAATAGATAGATACACATATTTACTTAAATACATTTTTTTTTTTTTTTATACCACGTCGGTGGCAAACAAGCATACGGCCCGCCTGATGGAAAGCAGTCACCGTAGCCTATGGGCGCCTGCAACCTCAGGGTGTCACATGCGCGTTGCCGACCCAATAAAAATAACGTTGGCACAACAAAGTGGCTCCACTCCACCTGATCGTAAGTGAAAAGTAGAGCCCAAATCGCGGCGGCAACGAACAGGAGACAATCAGTAACCTGTTAGTTGCCACCGCCTTGCTGGCCCGCTAGATGCTGGTAAATACATCGGCTGACCACGAAACACGGCAAACACGAAGGTAAGTCATTTCACGGGCGTTTACACCGAATGTACGGTGGTAGCCAACCAGGCGGGTACTAGTAAAAATACCCTACCACCGGCTGAGAAGCTGGCTACTCAGTATTTCCCTTAGTCGACTCCTACGACACCCACGGGAAGAGAGGGGCGGTGATTTTTGTATTCTTACTCCGTCACCGCACGGATAAAGATAAAGATACATACACAGCCATGAGCCAAGGAACAAATATTTGTGATAAATATACACAAATAATGCCCTCGCCGGGATTCGAACCCGGAACCTCCAGCTTCGTAGGCAGGGTCACTACTAACTAGGCTACGGAGGCTGACGAACGGCTATCAAACTAAACTGTACGAGTATTATAGAAGCATTTTAAAATTCGATCAAGTGCGAATCGGATTTGCGCAGGAAGGGTTCCGTATTCATAAAAGTAAAATAAATATGTCCCATGCACAGTATCTCGATGGTTTGGTACTCTCAATGGTCCTGTCATTATCATCATCATCATCATATCAGCCCAAAGACGTCCACTGCTGAACATAGGCCTCCCCCGAAGATTTCCAAACTGACCGGTCCTGTGCCACCCGCATCCAGCGGACTCTTGCGACCTTCACCGGTCATTATAGTGACAGAACATTCCTCGATATTGGCGAATTTCGGAGTTAGGAGTAGGGCCGCAGGACTACCGGGGGATGGGCAGCAGTATCCCTGTATTTGTTAACCTTAACCTATAATAATAGCCTTGAGACGGCGACGGTCTAGACCTGGCATTAAATATTAAGCACCTATTTTGCTCTCCGAACCGTAATAATTATCTGATCAAAAGTAAAGCTTCCTTTTTACATAATAAATACCTCCTTCGTCATCATTATTTATTCGTGATTCTCATATTTTTTTTATTCAGATATTACTTATACTTGTACATTATAAATTGACTTACAATATCGAAGAAAAAAACTAGATATTGAAGTAAAGTACTAGAACTAAACTAGAACTTAACTTAAAAAAAAAAAACAAAATATATCTATGTACATAAAAATATTATGGCAAAAATACCCGCCGTCAATATCCGCTCTTTAGCCCTTCCGATGGACTTGCCCATAAAGGTGATATCAGACGGTTCATTTTTCGTTCATTTTTTCGTTTCATTCGGCATCTTTCACTTAAAATGACACGTCTGACCACGGAGTGAAACAAAAGTGCTGAATGAATTCATTAGTGAACCGATCCAACAATGTTGGATATTTTCATTCGGCATCTTTCACTCGCACTCCGAATGAACGGAAAATGAACAGTTCATTCCGTCTGAACACGGAATGAACTGTTCCCTCGGATTCGGTCGACCGTTGCTACTCGAGCAACCCGAAGCTCCTAATAAATTTCTTCTGGCAATCCATGGTCGCACCCACCATTTGCGACGTTTTTTTGTTGTTTTTTAGTCAACTCCTTGATTAAATGACCACAAACTAAACTTATTCCTCGAGACACGACTTCATTGGATGCCATATTAACAGAAATGCGGAGTGAATGTTCATTTCTATGTCATTCCAGCTTTGCTGTGTGAACATGGAATGAAACAAAAATGAAGCATTCACGCGAGTGAACATTCATCCGAGTGAACCGTCTGATATCACCTTTACACTCACGGCATTGCCGCGTTGGATAGCTATGGCCAACCTCTACCTAACTTAAAAGAGTTGGTCATTGGCAGTACTCAAACGTGACGTCACTTTTGAGTATTTCATATAAAATTCCATAGTAGGTAGTGATCGTTTTGACAGTTAGAAAAAAGATACTGATTTGACTTGCCAGTCATCATGCCTATTAATTAACAACAAAATTTAACGAGACGATTATCTTACACGATTCGTAGGATCAGATACCTATTATAGCCGGATTCATTATTCGCCCGTATAAAATACACACGCTGTATATGATCTTGAATTATGGCATCTTAAAATTCAACTCAGAATGCGTCTGAAAATGCCTAATTTTTAAAACGCAATAAATACAAGGGCCTCGCCAAAGAGTACGATTTTGTACCGTTTGGCGTGGAAACTTTAGGTTCATGGGGCCCCAGCGCACGCAAATTGTTTGCTGGGATCGCGAAACGTCTGGTTGACGCAACTAAAGACCGAAGAGCTGGCGACTTCCTCGCACAACGCATCAGTAATTGCGATACAGCAAGGAAATGCCGCAAGCATCCTCGGTACAATGCCACAAGGGCCAATCTTAGATATAGGTTAGGTTAAGTAGATTAGTTAGATTTTAGATTTAATTTATGTACATAAATTGTAATTATACCTATATATTAATCACGGAACTGTACTTAATTTGGCTTTATGTGCTCTCTTAACAGACCGGATTTATAATATTAGTAGGAATGACGTAGGAAAACAAGGCAAAACAAGGTGCCTTTATGTAATATTATTTGATCTGCAATTGAAATGTTTTGTTACTTTGATGTTTAATCCCGGTTCTGTAATTCCAATTTGTTCGTACAACCAATTTGGAAAACAAAATAAGTTGAAACCAATTCCGATGAGTTATTCAAACTTTATTACAAAAGCGTTTTAAAAATCGGTCAAGTGCGAGTCGGGCTTATCGGCAAAGGATTCGTATCTATTAAAATTAAATAAATATCAAGGGTCATTCTTACACAAATCAATGTAAATATACCAAGTGTTGCGTAATGGAAACTTCTAGATCGAATCAGCTCGTGGTGCATCCACGAAAAAGTCAACTTATCGGGAACGTGACGGCTATGACAGCTAACATAAAATTAAAATGGAAAGTGCAAGAATTCCCCATAAATACAAACACCCAGTTATGAAATTATGATTCACCAAAAATTGTATTCGTAACTTTCTTAGGTGTACGTGGGTGTACGCGAAGAACGGCGTTACGTACCCGACATTCTCGTGGAACGCGAGGTGATTCTGATTGAAATATGCCCAAGTCCAAATCTGGAAGAATCAGGTCTTCGGAGTTTTTTTTTAATCACACAAATAGTTATTTTATTCTGATGCCTGTTTGTTTTGATATTAGAATTTCTCTGAAAAATGTAAGCTCACGATATCACGATTCATAAGATACAGCCTAATGACAGCGAGACGGACGAAATTACGAATAGAAAATCAACTATTTTTTATCTTTTTAGTCAACAATATTCCACGGAATCCTAAAAAATTATGAAGGCAGGAATTTCCTTGCAAATTTTGTAAGTATCTTTTTTATGTAGGTTGCGAATCGAATCATGTTTCAATATTTAGGCGGATATTTCGTTGAACTTTTTAAGTGTAAATATTAAAAAGACCTCTTGCTACAACTTGTGGATTCATTTGCCACCGGTCGCCTTTACCACCTTTACCAATGTCGTGGCCAGGCCGTAAGACGAAACTGTGATTGAAATGGACAAGATCATGCCACGACTTCTCGTATTTATTCATGCGATTTCAATAAAACTTATACCATTTTGAGGGATATTTCAATGACGCTTTAGGCGGGGTAAACTTGTTTTAATAAAGTTTTAAGATATTTTTATTATTTTGTTTTACTTAGACGTGTCGAGCCAAACTCCAATGACCCTCGTATTCATATTTTAAAGACAAACGGGTCTTAATCGCGTAAACTTACGTTTAATTATATCCTGACGTTTCGGGCATGACGTTACACCCGTGGTCGCAGGCAAACCTCGTATTACCTGATTTCCGTGGGTATCTCTTTTTTTTTAATAATTATATTGGTAGTGGTCAACTACGTCTACCAGTTCTTGCATCTCTGACGGGATTCGTATGATAAGGCTGTCACCGAAGTCACGGCGGTTGAAACGCTCGGAGAAATGCCCATTTGACACGATACGCGCACATCAGCAATAGGTAATTGTCGTGACTATGTCTGATATCCGATTTTCACATACGCAATGAAAATAAACCCCAGAAATTTAATAAAAATATATATATGTTTATTTTTAGGTTTTTTAGGTTACGTCCAGCTTCTCAGCCGGTGGTAGGGTATTTTTACTAGTACCCGCCTGGTTGGCTACCACCGTACATTCGGTGTAAACGCCCGTGAAATGACTTACCTTCGTGTTTGCCGTGTTTCGGGGTCAGCCGGTGTATTTACCAGCATCTAGCGGGCCAGCAAGGCGGTGGCAACTAACAGGTTACTGATTGTCTCCTGTTCGTTGCCGCCGCGATTTGGGCTCTACTTTTCACTTACGATCAGGTGGAGTGGAGCCACTTTGTTGTGCCAACGTTATTTTTATTGGGTCGGCAACGCGCATGTGACACCCTGAGGTTGCAGGCGCCCATAGGCTACGGTGACTGCTTTCCATCAGACGGGCCGTATGCTTGTTTGCCACCGACGTGGTATAAAAAAAAAAAAAAAAAAA
This sequence comes from Thaumatotibia leucotreta, assembly GCA_025490895.1. NCBI lineage: Eukaryota > Metazoa > Arthropoda > Insecta > Lepidoptera > Tortricidae > Thaumatotibia > Thaumatotibia leucotreta. Next base: position 19,527 of record JALPQI010009148.1, read on the forward strand.
AAACTTGTGGGGCATTCAATTGTTAGTGAAATTGTTTATAGAGTTAGAAAAACTTATTTCGGTTCCTTTAGTACAGTTTGGTAGACAGATTGGGTAGCTGGCTGCCAAATGGGAAATTTCCCGGCTGGTAGCCAGCTATGAAATGGGAATAACTTTCTAATGTCGTAGCCGGATTTGGTACTAAGTGATTACTAGTCATCGTTATCAACGTGCACTTTCCGTGGCAATCGCTATGGTTGATAGAAAAAGTAACAAATGTGAAAACGTTATTTTGTTCTGTTACTCGTACTCTCAATAAAAAGAGTACTCTCCTTAGGATATACAGCGTGTTTCATATGCTATAACTTTAAGGGAAGCCTATTATTTATAGCCTATTTTTTATTATTTTAGGGAAGCAAATATAATTCATTTCTCTAAGAAACTAGTGTTTTAACTCTTACTGTTATTGAGTTATTAAAAAAATAAGTTTAATCACTGAACATGTGTATTGCAACCTTTATTACATTCTAATGGTACTTATTTTGACATGTGCCGTCAGTCACCTGAGATTAACTTTTATGTTATTCTTAAGGTTCTCTCACACTTACCATTTCATTTATTATGTATGAAAACAAAAAAAAATCTTTTTTATCGAATTTTCCAAAAGCCTATATACCAGACAACTTCTATTAATGTCCCAAGTTTCCTGTTTAATTTAACGCATACCGAAACTAACACCCTGTGTACAAACATTATCCTTCTTTAAAAAAGAAAAAATCTAATGTCATTAGTTTAATTAAGACACATGATAGTACTTTAAATGACATTTTGCGAAGTCTTTATTTAAATAAAAATAAATATTCAAGTAACTATTTCAAGTGGACTAAGATCAGTGTTATATAATGGATTTTTCAATTTGACGTTGACGTTTGACAGCCGAATCTGTTTAATACATTTTAGTCGTTTCATGGTTTAATCTGTGAAATTTGAATAAGTGATTAAAATACGCGTAGGTAATTAATTATTATAATCAAATTGACTATAATTTCTGAAATTGTAATAATTGATAAAATACCTAATATTCTTATTTTTCTGTCAACCATACTTTGCCACCAATACCGCAATTCTGTAAAGTACCGATTGAAAGCCAGTTACCTACTGGGATTTTATTCCCATTTCGAAGCTGGTTACGAAACTTTGACTACAAAACGGTACTAAAGGGTTCACACAAGGGTTCAAGGGTTCGACATATGTTTCATTCTGTAGTGTTATGCCGTCAATCACTTTTTAGTTTTGCGTGTACTTCAGCTGTTTCCATCTTTTTATAGGTAGCTTGAGAGAGTAATAAAGAAAATACTTAACGTAAATAATTTACGATACCAATAGGTGCTTAACTTCGGTTCGTTTTATGTGTTTGCTAATTTATTTGACAACAGTACATTAATGCCTATTTTACGTCGCTCGGGCGGAAAATTAAGTAATTGCTATTAGGAGTTAATTTTTAGGGTACTGTATCCAAATGATAAAAACGGGACCCTATTAAGACATTACTGTTTGTCTGTCTGTGTGTGTGGCCCCAGACAGAATGTAAAGACTCATGAATTGTGACAGCTAGGCATTTTTTTGTCTGTTGCTGCTACCCGTGAAAATGCACAGAATATTCTGTTCGGGTTTTTGTTTTCAGAACTGCACGATTTACGTATATAATAAATTAAATCTAACTAAACTAACTAATCTAACTTATAGGATCTAAGACTGGCCCTTGTGGCATTGTACCGAGGACGCTGGCGGCATTTCCTCGCTGTATCGCAATACTGATGATTTGTGCGAGGAAATCGCCAGCTTTTCGGTCTTTAGTCACGTCATGATACAAAAATCACGGTACATTATATTTTTAGCCTAGAATTGTATATTTTTTGTTTTAACTTTTTGATTTACGATTCGTAGATAAATGAAAAAATATTTATAAATAAATACAGACACTTGAAAACAGACCTTCAATACCGTTTGGTAGCCATAGTTACGAATAGGTTACGAAATGGGAATAAAATCCCAATAGGTACCCGACTTTAAACTGGGATTTATCGTCACCGATTTGTTACCAGGTTTGTACCAAATATAATAGATGGCTATCAGGTAGGAAACCATATTTCGCTTTTGGCAACCAGCTACCAAATCTGGCTAACAAACGGTATTAAAGGAAAACAGCAGTGTTATTCACTAAGGAAACCGCCTTGCTGTCAGCGCTGTGTCAGTGCTGCGGCAGCGTCCAGCCTAAAAATGGTATTCACTAATGTACTTTAAACGACACTAGTGCTCGGCGACGAATGCGGCGTGAGCTGGAACTACATTACGTCGAAAGTTTGACGTTTAATGTATGAGCTTCGTATTCTCTAACGAAAAACAGCGACGAACTCGCCCACAACCTCGCTCACAGTCTCGATTCCTTATGTCAAATCAAACAGCTAGGATTTTAGACAAGGCTGTCTCGACATCGAGCTCGTTGACGAACGCAGCGTCGAATGTGTCAATAAGAGAATAGCATAGCAGAACTAATAGGCACTGGTCTCACCGCGAGCTACTAAACTATGAACTATCGGCCATAAACACGAACAAAAGATACGCACTTCCGTGTAAATAAAAGAGACACGGCGATACTCGCCCGGCGGTGATAGCTGATAGCTGGGCGAGTAACGCCGCGTCTCTTTTATTTACATGTAGTAGTTTAGTAGCTCGCGGTGAGACCAGTACCATACTGTAGTAAAAAATACTAGAATATAATATACGAAGGTATGAGGCGCTTTCGTACAATTTTATTATTTCAGAAAAAGCAATGTGACGTTATTACCCTACTTTATATTAGCCCCAAGCCAAATAAACTAGCCATCGATGAAAATTGATTTCATTTTAAAATTGCTAGTAGTTTTTTTTTTCTATGAGACACAGAGTACGAATCCTACCCACTTTCCCTTGCCTCCTGTCTCGAGTAGCAGACTGAATTTGGCTGATGATATATTAAGGTGCATTCAGACCAAACGAGCATTCGCTATTCTATCCCCCCACTCTACGAAATTCGATCGTAACACAAAACGTGATTCGTTGATTTCGTAGAGTGGGGGATAGAATAGCGAATGCTCGTTTGGTCTTAATGCACCTTAATTTGATTTGTGGTTTTTGGTAGTTACACCTCTGTAAGGTATAGGTAAGTGTCTATGATTACACAATATGTACTGAAATCTATTAATAAATGAGCTTGCAAGCAACAATACATCAGTATTATTACATTTGTATGATTTAATCGAACCGGCGGATTAATTTGCGCATCCAATTGCAAATTACGAACTAGGTACAAACGTATATATTACGTAATTTATATCAAATCTGTAACCAACCCCTATGGAATTACTGATTCTGAAATAAAATATTACATTACGACAAAAGTGCGAAACACAGGAAATCCGAAACGAGTGGCGATGTTTTAATACACGACCGAAGGGAGTCGAAGCCAGCAGAGTTGCAAGATTCTAAGCCCTTTTTGTACAATCTGCTATTAAATCGTCTTTAAACAGCCATTTAACCTCGTCATAAAAAATCAATCTCCATTATTCTCTGAGGTGCTATCCTTCACGGCTATAGCTATATTATGTCTAGTTATAGCTTTCCATAAAGTTCTTATTTCTTCAGCGACGTCATATTCATTTCAATGTGTTCCAACGGCCATCGGTTCCACGCGCAACCAGCCCCGCCCACTGCCACTTCAGTTTAGCGATTCGAAGAGCTATATCGGTTACTTTGATTCTGCTGCGGATGGTCTCATTTCTAATCCTAGCATAGCCCTCTCCATTGCCCTTTGGGTGACATTGAGCCTTCTTATCCTACTCTCCATTTCGTAGCCTACACGTTCTTATTTGTATAATATTTATTTTTTCGTCTCTGTATTTTGTGTGTGCTACGAATAAAGTTTTTTCTTTCTTTCTTCTTTCTTATGAGGCCCATTGTAAGCGACTACGGTTTAGTACCGTATGTCATCACTGGCAACATACACGGATCAAAGACTTTCGTCTTCAAAAAAATTGGCACGTGTCTCAGCAGCATCAGGTTTGAGGAGTTGGAAGTACTCACTTCTGTTCTATTGAATACTCACTTCTAAATCTTAACCTCTATTAGTGTGTAAAATAACCGCTATTAGTCTGCCATAACCGCTGACAGTGTGGGTAGTTCGCGTAAGACGTGGCGTTGGACCTGCGGTCCGCTTGTTGATAGTGTGAGTTCACCCTTCAAGCCTTCGGGTTCGCGTAGAGCGAGCCGTCGGGCCTGCGGCCCTCCGTCTAAAGACTGACAGAGTGAGTGGTTCGCGACATTGTGAGTGATAGACTGACAGCGTGAGTGGATTGCGTAGGGCGAGCCGTAGGGCCTGCGGCCCTCTGGCTGATAGACTGACAGCGTGAGTGGATCGCGTAGGGCGAGCCTTCGGGCATTCGGCCCTCCAGCTGATAGAGCGACAGCGTGAGTGTTTCGCGTAGAGTGAGCCATCGGGCCTGCAGCCCTCCAGCTGATAGAGTGACAGCGTGAGTGGATCGCGTAGCGTAGGGCGAGCCGTCGGGCCTGCAGCCCTCCAGCTGATAGAGTGACAGCGTGAGTGTTTCGCATAGGGCGAGCCGTCGGTCCTGCGGCCCTCCAGCTGATAGAGTGACAGCGTGAGTGTTTCGCGTAGCGCGCGCCGTCGTGCCTGCGGCCCTCCAGCTGATAGAGTGACAGCGTAGGTGGTTCGCGTAGGGCGGGCCGTCGGGCCTGCGGCCCTCCAGCTGATAGAGTGATAGCGTGAGTGGTTTGCGTAGAGCGAGCCGTCGGGCCTTCGGCCCTCCAGCTGATAGTGACAGCGTGAGTGTTTCGCGTAGCGCGAGCCGTCGTGCCTGCGGCCCTCCAGCTGATAGAGTGACAGCGTAGGTGGTTCGCGTAGGGCGGGCCGTCGGGCCTGCGGCCCTCCAGCTGATAGAGTGACAGCGTGAGTGGTTTGCGTAGGGCGAGTCGTCGGGCCTGCGGCCCTCCAGCTGATAGAGTGACAGCGTCAGTGGTTCGCGTAGGGCAAGCCGTCGGGTCTCCGGTCCTCCAGCTGATAGAGTGACAGCGTGAGTGGTTCGCGTAGGGCGGGCCGTCGGGCCTGCGGCCCTCCAGCTGATAAGAGTGACAGCGTCAGTGGTTCGCGTAGGGCAAGCCGTCGGGTCTCCGGCCCTCCAGCTGATAGAGTGACAGCGTGAGTGGTTCGCGTAGGGCGGGCCGTCGGGCCTGCGGCCCTCCAGCTGATAGAGTGACAGCGTGAGTGGTTTGCGTAGGGCGAGCCGTCGGGCCTGCGGCCCTCCAGCTGATAGAATGACAGCGTGACTGGATCGCGTAGGGCGGACCGTCAGGCCTGTGGCCCTCCAGCCGATAGAGTGACAGCGTCAGTGGTTCGCGTAGGGCAAGCCGTCGGGCCTGCGGCCCTCCAGCTGATAGAGTGACAGCGTGAGTGGTTTGCGTAGGGCGAGTCGTCGGGCCTGCGACCCTCCAGCTGATAGAGTGACAGCGTCAGCGGTTCGCGTAGGGCAAGCCGTCAGGTCTCCGGCCCTCCAGCTGATAGAGTGACAACGTGAGTGGTTCGCGTAGGGCGGGCCGTCGGGCCTACGGCCCTTCAGTTGATAGAGTGACAGCGTGAGTGGATCGCGTAGGGCGAGCCGTCACGCCTGCGGCCCTCCAACTGATAGAGTGACAACGTGAGTGACTCGCGTGGGACGTGCCGTTGGACCTGCAGTCATCATGTTGATAAGACTGAGAGTATGAGTATACCCCTCGGGTTCGCGTAGGGCGTGCCGTCGGGCTTGCGTCCGTCCGGTTGATAGACAGAGAGTGTGAGTCCCTCCGGTTCACGTAGTGCGTGCCATAGTGATGTCGAGCCTATGGCCCTCCGGTTGATAGACTGCATGGATTGACCGTTTGGGCCCTCGGTTCGCGTCGGACTTTCCGTGAGACCTGCGGTCTTCCGGTTGGTCGACTGACAGTATGAGTTTATATAGTTTATAGTCTCGAAATTGAACTTGTATAATGTGTACAATATAAAAATGTAAACTTGATTTCCAATAAACCAAATTGATTGATATATTCCTTATTGTCAAATCTCTGTTATCTTAGTATTTTATGAATAACATGTCCATTTGAGACACTTCGGGCATTCAAGCTGACATTTTTTTAGTGTCGGATTTCTAAAAATATCTATTCAGCAGGGATTCCCCTCTTGTTACACATAAAATAATGTCCATTACGTTTACCTATGTGTCGTGATTAAAGCGCGAGAGTTTTTTAAACGCTAGTATTTATACTCGTACTTGTAATATGCAATACAATTGTATTGCACAATTGTATTGCAATACAATTGTATTGCACAATTGTATTGCAATACAATTGTATTGCATATTACAAACAACTTCTTTGATCTGGAGTAAGTACTTAGGTATAGTATCGGAAATTAACTTTACATTTGCACTAAAAACTTGAAAATAAAATAAGTAAAAAAGTTTTAAGTTAAACGGTTTTTATTGCACCAAAAACTAGAAAATAAAAATTAGTTGTAAATAACCGTAGATGCTACTTTCTGTAGATTAGTCACGTGAAACTATTATCACTGTAGTCTTCCCAAGTTGGATGCTGAATGCCACGTTTAGCTTCTATGTCAGTGGATTAAGCGTTACCTAATCGGAAACTTTTACCAAACTAAAAAAAACCGTGGGGCGTTATTATAAAGAAACATACAAATTCGAAATCATCCATCTGTTCCAACACTTCTACAGAGGTAAATCACTTTTATCAAAGCCAAAACAAAACTAATTACACTATCTGTCTTGATTTCTATGTTTGTTCTTAAATAACTATAGTGACTTAATCACAATTGCGTACGCAGTTCAGTTTGGTAAAAGTTTCCGATTAACGCTTAATCCACTGACATAGAGGCTAAACGTGGCATTCAGCATCCAACTTGGGAAGACTACAGTGATAATAGTTTCACGTGACTAATCTACAGAAAGTAGCATCTACGGTTATTTACAACTAATTTTTATTTTCTAGTTTTTGGTGCAATAAAAACCGTTTAACTTAAAACTTTTTTACTTATTTTATTAAATAAATAGGTACATATAAGTAATTCCTGTGTTTAGAAGGGTCAATTGCAAAAAAAACTTTGATGTAGGCAAAATTTAACGTCATATTTTTACACGGCTATATTTTGTAGTACAATGGAAATTATCGTAATTTTACGACCAAAACCGGCCAAGAGCATGTCGGGCCATGATCAGTGTAGGGACTTATTTAAAACTGGCTGGACCGATTAAGTTCGAAATAGTATTATTTGTTGTAATAGTACATTTTTTTATTTTTAGTACTCGTTTCACTCGGGCTCCAACTTTCACCCTCGCCGAAAAAAAGTTTTCCCGCACTAGTTAGGGACGTTTTTTTCATAACAAGTGCGTCAATAAGAGAAATTACCACGCGCGAATCGTGCGGAAAGTTCATTTTTTCGCACTAGTTAGGAAAAGTATTTTATAAGCCGACGATTTAGGATATTTGCATATTTTTTTGAACACAAGCATCAATAGTTAGAGGAGGAGGTATATAAACTAGGTACCTATAGTACGTAATTTTTTTACACATGTCTGAATGATTTAGTTTGTCATTTCTCTATGAATTATCTACCATAGTTTATATAACTATGTAGCACTTACAATATTTGTATTTATAACAATACCACTATATTTTACGAAAAGGGTTTCTGCACGTGCCGTGAAAGATATAAGTTTTCGATTACTGAAATATTCATGAGTTTTTGCGGACAGATGGACAAGGGGTAGTTTTGCGAGCTCTGTTCTTATAATATGAACTAGCCACCGTAATAATATTCTATTATTCAAATGGCATGAAGTATAAAGAAAGTTTATATCTTCATCAAAAACTGGTTCTTACATCTGTGCGGCCGATAAATAACATGAGGAAATTTTACACAAAATATATTTAGCCCCACGGTAAACTCAATTAATGCTTGTATTTGAGATTTAAAAAAAAACCTGAAGATCCAGATCTAATCTAAAGAATCTTTGGTAGAAAATATTATTAAAATATGAGTCGTAGTAGGTATTTTAGTATTTACGCTGAAATAACTACATAAAGAGACAATATCAAAGACTGGTCACGATTGTCTGAATTTAAACGACTCAGCTTTTCGTAAACGTCTGTCAAATATGACTACCCGTTCTTATCGTAGGTCCCTGTCATTTTGACATTAACGAGGGATAAATAACTATAACATTTTGATAGACGGAACATTTTGGTAGAACAGTTATAGTTTATAGTGAACAATCTTTTAACTTCGTATTTTCATGAAATACATTACGTCTATCTTTCTATCTCGATTAGCTTGAGGGCAACCGACAACGACATTTTGTATGAAAGAGCCTAAATTTTTTTTGGAAATTTCGGAGTTAGCTCCATAGTGTGATGATTTCGCAATATAAAATAACAAACTTCTGTTTTTATGTAGGAAAACATTGTGTAAATACACGAGTCTTCATATATTTTCTGACTGTGAATATTAATTTACCATCGTGTAAAGTAGTCTTTATAATTAAAAAAATAGGAACGATTGTCATAACGTACTGGTTGAAAAACAAAAGAAGAAAAATGGGAGATAAAGAATTGAAAAAGAAGGAAACGGATCGCTGAAGATTAAATATCTATATTAATTTAACAAGGATATTAAATAAACATGTAAAATACTGTATAACTGGATTTGAATTTATCAAAATAGTAAAAGTTGTTCAGTATAACCTACCAAATCGCCCCGTTCAAGGTTTTCAGTGCCTGGTGGCTAACACGCTGTCTATAAGGCAAATTTCTAAACTGTCAAATGTTCATTTTAAGAAATTTGCAACTACTTATAAAGGTGCATGTAGACCAAAAGAGCATTCGCTGTTCTATCCCCCTACTCTACGAAATTCGATCGTTACACGAATCGTGATTCGTTGATTTCGTAGAGTGGGGGTAGTCAAAGTCAAAGTCAAAGTCAAATAATTCTTTATTCAAATTGGAATAGCAACAAACACTTTTGAATCGTCTAAGTATTAAAACTACTTCCGGTTCTAACCCTACACCACTGACCCAAGAAGAACCGGTAAGAAACTAGAACAGTGAATGCTCTTTTGGTCTGCATGCACTTTAAATGGATAGCAAACCTACAAATAGAGCAATATTCGGATCAATGGCCACATGAGGGAATACACGCAGCTGTCACCGGAAGTGAGATTACGCCACGGCGGCGGAAGTGCCGAGACTGCCTCTTGTTAGCACACTTGCGGACAAATTTACCTGTACATTCCTTAATATTAATAAACATGTAAAGTAGTAAGTCAAAGTCAAACTATTCTTTATTCTAGTAAGCTTATTAATAAGCATTTTCGAATCGTCTGACACTATCAAGAGAGAAAAAAAATCGACTACTGATTCTAACCCTACACCGTTCCTAAGAAGAACCAGTAAGAAACTCAGGTGGACTTATACAAAACAGTATAATAATACATCTTAATAAAATAACATGCATTAAGGAATTTATTACTTAAAAAAATGACTTTTATAGACATTCTTATAAAAAACCTAACTTAAAAAGGGATCTAAATAAAGGATAATAATAAAAAAAAACAAAAATAATTAAATAATAGAATAGAATACTCTTTAACACTGTGTCTTACAGCAACCTAACACGGTAAACAACAGGACAGAGAAACAGCCGAGAAAAACGTCTAAAATACAACTGAGCCACAGTAGACTTAAGAGCCTCATTTACTCTTTTAGTAAAATCTTGTGATGGAGCTTTAGTAACTGAATATATGAGCTTCCTGAAAAAAAAAAACGGCATCCAAATTATCTTCCAAATGGGATAAGCCATACTCTTAGATAATCATCTGCTGTTAAAAGTAAAAGTTCAAATATCAGTCATTCGAGCTGTGTCCTTAAGACTGATAGGGACCAGAAGACACAATACATCAAAGCATTCGAATGTGAAGATGGAGCAAGAGTTCTCTTTGTTTTATTATTTTTTTAATTATTCCAATTATTCCTTCTAAGTTCAAAGTCAAACTATTCTTTATTCAAGTAAACTCATTCATAAGCATTTTCGAATTGTCTGACACTATCAGAGGGAAAAAAAATGACTACTGATTCTAACCCTACACCGTTCCTAAGAAGAACCAGTAAGAAACTCAGGTGGACTATTTTTTTCAAAACAGTATAATAGTACATCTTATTAAAATAACATGCATTAAAGAATTTATTACATAAAAGAAATTGACTTTTATAGACATTTTTATAAAAAACCTAACTTAAAAAGAGAGATAAATAAAGGATAATAATAATAAACAAAAATAATTCTTACATAGGTTGCCTTTTATATTTCGGGATTTGAACGAACCAACGGGTTGCCATCTGTCAAATGAGTTTTAAAAAGTACAGTTCAAACGTTTTGTACAGTACAGTTTTCACAATATTATTATGCATCTATATCTACAGTGTGTGGCCTACAACCGGGGTGAAAATTTAAACGGTGCATTAATAAGCTGATCAACAATCATTTCCACATATTGTAATTTAAAAAAAAAAAATTGTATTTTTTTGTTCATTGTATTTTTCATTATTATGGATTCATTTACTTGAATTAAAAGTTATCAATAACTTATCATTTTTGAATCATTGAAAAATGTACAATTTTTTTTTAAAACCGTATCAAATTAGTGTAAAAATGCAAACAAAATTATTGTTATGACTTCCTACCTGGTATACTATCAAGATGTCTTGCGACTGACAAGCTACGACATCGTGATGCCAAGATCCAGTACTAAAGGTCCATAGCTTTGAATGACAATATCTCCGAACTTAACCACTTTGAAACACCGGGACCTTTACAGGATTATTGCTGATAGTCTAAGGAGTCACTCATTTCATTTTTCTCCCGTGTTAAAGACCACACACTGTATACTACTAGAGATGTAAAGGCCTCTAGTTGTCAGAATAAAGATAAATTAAGATTTAGAGCCGTGTGGTGACGGCAGTAAGAATACATTTGTCACCACCCCAACTCCTCCTGCGGGTGTCGTAAAAGTCGACTAAGCGATTGAAGTGTCACTGACCATTATTTGATAAAAGATTGATGATGGGCAGCAGCGTCATCATAGTGGACACATTACTGCGATCGCCAATCCGCTTGCCAAGCGTGGCGATTATGGGTATTTACCTCCTAATGATCTAGAGATCTAAAAGGTCTCCAAACGTCATGATTTTAGCAATAATAATAAAATAGAAAATTAACAATTCAGATTTTCAGATGTTTTTGAGCATTGGTAGCGGTCCCGATGTACAGTCGAGTGCATTAATATATAGACACATTTGTAAGGGATCAGTATGGAGAAGTGTATATATATTAAAGCTCTTGACTGTACAAGTGAGTTCAGTCAAAGTGATATCATGAGAAATGAAGTGTAGCTTTTAACATTTGAATTTATAATTGTCGTCTCGTCTTATCTCAAAGAGATTATAGTGTAACATATCGACGCTTATCTTAAACAACTCGGTATCTCAAAATGTGTGTTTTTTCAGGAGAGAGCTTTAAAAAAAACACAAATAATAATTACTCATAACTTTTTATTACAAAAACCAATTGGAAATCTTCTTTTAGCCATAGCATCCTTTTTTATTTGAGAATGCGAAATAACAAAAATAAAATTAATAAACCGTATAATCAATACAAAAAAAACTCAAAAAAACACACAACTTAGACTTGTGCCAGCATAAAATCGAGTCGTAACTCAAAATAAGAATTTGTTTATGTGCATTAAAGTCACAAAAGAAAAAGTATCAAGATTTTATTTTTTTCTTATGTACAATAGCGGATTATTTGTCATTAAGACAAATATTCTAAAAACATTTATAAATAACAGTAACTTATTTCGTTTTAATGTTTAAACACATTTTTTTTATATGGACAATAATGGTCTAAAATGACATGCGTCATAATAATAATAAAACTTTACAGATATTAATGGCATATTTAAGTTTATAAGACAAGATAATGGGTGTAATTTTGTAACTTCTTGTAATTCTTTGGGCTATGTCAGTCACTTTCGTTCTTCAGCGGATCTCGTCATTCCTGATGGAATCTCGCAGAGAAACCCCGAGCATTGCCCTCTCAATCGCTCGTTGAGTGACTCTGAGCCTCCAAATGAGTCCCATAGTGAACGACCGCGTTTCAGATCCGTAAGTAATCACTGGCAACACACACTGGTCGAAGACTTTCGACTTGAGACACTGCGGTATATTGGACGAGAAGATATTGCGTAGTCTCCCGAACGTCGCCAAACCCAGTCTGATTCGACGATTGATCTCCTTCTCGAAGTTGGACTTACCCAGCTGGACAGTTTGTCCTAGGTATACATATTCGTCAACAACTTTGAGTGTAGAGTTTCTAACTTTCACTGGAGTTGGTATCACATGGACGTTCGACATGATCTTCGTTTTATCGATGTTCATCTTAAGACCAACATCTTCAGAGACTCTACTGAGACCATCGAGCATAGTACTTAAGTCCTCCATGGTCTCAGCCATGACTACTATATCGTCGGCAAACCGAAGGCAACCGAAGTGATGTACTCGCCATTGATGTTAATGCCAAATCCCCTCCAGTCCAGAACCTTGAAAACATCGTCCAGTGCAGCGGTGAACAATTTAGAAGAGATAACATCTCCTTGTCCTACTCCTCGCTGCAATGGAATTGGTTTCGAGTTCCGGTCCTGAAGGCGAACTGATATATTGGCGTTTTTGTACAGGCACTTCAGCACTTCGATGTACCGGTAGTCTACTTGGCACCGCTGGAGAGACTGTAGTACAGCCCACGTCTCGATCGAATCAAAGGCCTCTTCGTAGTCTACAAACGCTAAGCAGAGGGGCAAGTTATACTCGTCGGTCTTTTTTATAACTTGACGGAGCGTGTATATGTGTTCTACGGTGCTGAAACTTTTTCTGAAACCGGCTTGTTCAGGAGGCTGGAAGTCGTCAAGCCTGCATGTGAGACGGTTTGTGATGACTCTCGAAAACAACTTATAGACATGGCTCAGAAGTGTGATGGGTCTGTAATTCTTCAACAGGGTGTTGTCACCCTTTTTGAAGAACAACACCACCAAACCCCTGCTCCATGCCTTTGGCGTTTTGCCTCTAAAGATGACGGAATCAAACAGCTTTTGAAGGGCCCTAAGGACTGGTTTCCCACCCGCCTTCAGGAGTTCGGCTGTTATTCCGTCATGGCCTGGTGCCTTATTGTTTTTGAGTTGTTTGAGAGCCATCCTAATCTCGTACAGGCTGACGTCCGGTATATCTACGGTATGGTGTCGAGTCAATTTAGCTCGTGGGTCGTTAGCTAAATTGGATATGGGTCTTCGTGTTGATGTGTACAGCTGTCCGTAAAAGCTCTCTATCTCACTCAAAAGCTCAGGTTTGGATGAAACGATCCTACCGTCCCCAGTCTTCAGCTTCGCAAGCCAGCTCTGACCAATAGACAAATCTCTCGCAAAAACCTTAGAGCCTTTGTTCTGGTCAATAGCCTCTTTAATCCGTTTGGTATTAAATTGGCGTATGACGCGGGTGATCGACTTGGAGATTTGTCTATTGAGCCGGGGATATGATGCGGCATCTTCTGGGGATTGTAGAACCAACTCACTCCTTTCCTTCATGAGTTTTAGAGTTGGATCAGAGAGCCTCTTATTGCCTTTCTTCCGCTGGGTCTTAAAGAACTTTGACCCAGTTGAATGGACAGCTGCCACAAACCCGTCGTCATACTCATCCACATCCACGTCGCTGGGTAGGCAATCGAAACGATTTTGCGGTTCGAGCTGGAAGCTCTCGGGGTTTTGGAGTTGGATCGGCGCTGGTCGGAGCGTAGACTTTATCAATCGAGATCGCTCTAGCTTGACGCTTATATTTAATATGCCCCTTACAAGGCGGTGATCGCTTCCGGTTTTAACCGCGTTGATCACAGAGACATCATTAAATATATGCTTCTTAGTCGACATGATAAAGTCAATCTCGTTTTTGGTTGCACCATCTGGGCTTATCCAGGTCCACTTCCTGTGTTCTCGCTTCTTGAAAAAGGAGTTCATCATGTAGAGTCCCTCCTTCTCCATAAAACTGGCTAGTAAGTGACCCCGGTGATTACGAGACCCAATCCCAAATTGCCCCACTCTCAGCTCATCATCGTTTCGCTTGCCCAATTTCGCGTTAAGGTCCCTCATAACGATGGTGAAGTAGGTTTCAGGACTGTGCATGGCTTTTGATATGTCCTCATATACAGCTTCTACCTCTTCGTCGGAGTAATGCTGAACATTACTATAGTTATTTATCGTTTATGGTGACTGTACTCGTTTTGAATCAAATTATTAGTTGCAAAATTATAATGAACATGTTCTGAATTCGTATAGAATACCCTAAATTAACTTAATCTTATGTAGTATAAAAGCTCATTTCGATTAGGTAAACAAGTCAACTTTCATTATTTTCGACAACACTCGCTTATTTCCTATTAAGTTATAACATGTGTTCTTACTGTTTCACGGATAATGCGCCATCCACGAATAATTATGTATTGCACAACAAGTAACCGCTGTTCCACTGAACTATTTCCAATTATGCCACTGTTTTACATAAACTTTAAGTTCTATAGTTGTATAATTTCGAGATGTGCCATTAGTCTACAAACAAACGCAGTGACGGAGTCAATTTCTGTGGTTCAACTGGCCTATGGCCGGTCTTGCAGATAAAATGGCGTCGACTCTCCACCAATGGCATAACGGCACAATGCTGCCACAGTGCTAAAATTTTGAACTAGAACACGGGAGTCTTAGTCACGATAAACTTTAGCGTATTCCGCGCCTAGTTTTATAGTTAATTGCAAAATGGACTATTTCGAGATACCGAGTTGTTTTAGATAAGCGTCGATATATGTATCTATTTTAATGGTCCCCAGTGTAGTAACGATGGCCGCGCGGCTGTTTGAGTTGTCATGTTTGTTGGATATTTGATATCAACACCGTACGTATTATGTTTATATCATCAATCCTCGGTCCGCTGTTGGTTATAGGCCTCTCCTATTAACTATGCATATGGTCGCATTTGGAGGTAAATGCCCATGATCGCCACGCTGGGTAGGCGATTGGCGATTGCAGTAGTGTATCTACTATGATCATGCTGCTGCTTATCATGAATATACTGATTTAAACTTTCATTATTATCACTCATATTTAATCTTTAACGAGAAACTGACGTTTCGGGCATGACGTTACACCCGTGATCACAAGCAGACTCAAGTCTGCGAAATATGCCTATCATGAATCTTCTATAAAGTAATGGTCGGTGATATTTTAATTTCTTAAATGACGTTTACGACACCCATGGAAAGAGTTGGTCTGGTGACAAAATGTATTCTTACGGCGTCACCACGCGATAAGAACTTAGCACAAGTAAAATTCAAAGGCGCTTAGCTTTATTTGGAATTGCATTTTCCTCAGAAATTCGACCCTGTCACTGAATGGCGGAGTAGTTTCAGTAATCAGCCGCGAAAGCCAAGTAAGCAGTTTGAAAATACATGTCATTTATATTTAGAATTCACCACAAGTAATTCATGTAGGTAGTTAAAACTGTATGATAATATTATGATATAATTAATTATTTTAGTACAGATGGTGCCTTTTTTAGGCTCTAGTACGAGAATGTGTCATTTAACGTCAGGTCCAAAACTTCGGAGGGCCATCTAAATTAAAAAACGTCGTACGAGACACGTGCAAAAACGAACTTCGTAACTCGTGTCGATTTAAAACACTTCCTATCGGTCGTGTTTTAAAAAATCGCCACTCGCTTCGAATTTAATGTTTTTGGCACTTGTGTCGTAATGTACTATTTTAGCTCGCCTCTGTGCTATCCAAAGCAAATGCTCATTTGCATTAATTTTCCTTTGCCAAACAGAATATATAGTTTAGTAGTTCTAGTTTAATAATTTCATCGTAAATCAAGAACCTCATTAGTACAAGTCCACGCTTAGAACCTAGTACACAGTACCGCTTCGTTACCAACGTTTCTACATTTGTGTTAAGGTACTTCAAATAGTTTAATGCCGATTTAGATCGATCGATGAATGTAACGGCGCAATCCAAACCTAGTTGCAATTTAAGCTCTAAGCGTGAGAGATATACAGAGCAATGAAATTCGCGGACATTGTTCATTTTAAAGATAATTGTTTTATCTCGCAATGCGCTTAAACTATACCTATTTCCTCTTTCATATTCCTTTCCCTACGATAAAACCTTAAGAGACTAGCTGTTAAATATTAACAACAAAAAAGTGTTATTTATTTTGAGTAACGTGTCCCTGGTAATTTAGCCGGATCACCTTGGATTTTGGCCTTTTTCGTACTAAAAGCATGAAGCATTGGATGGCCGAGAACTAAATTAGTCTGGTCGAAAATGGTCTAAACTACACTACGAGACTTTTAAGTTGTGAATAAAAATAAGATGTCATTTTGGATTTCAGAGTTATTCACGATAGCGACCCGCCCCGGGTATGCACGGATACTAAACCTACATAAAAACCTTCCTCTTAAATTACTCTACTTACAAAAAAAATCTCATCAAAATTCGTTGCGTAGTTTTAAAGATTTAAGCGTACAAAGAGACATAGGGACAGAAAAAGTGACTTTATTTTATACTATGTAGTGAAAGGTAACTCAGGGTGGGTACGTATTTATTTATTTTATTTATTTAATCGTTATTGCACGAAATAAAAATGATAATTGCAAAAGGTGGACTTAATGCTATGAAGCATTCTCTACCAGCCAATCGGGCAAGACAGAGAAACTGTGAGCGGTGCAAGAGAATCTAATAAAAAAATAATAAAATAACAACGTGATACAATACTGTATAGCCACAATAAAAGAAATGCAGGCCAATGATGATGATGACAACACATAGTACGTACAGTTTACCCGAAACCACATCCTTCCATCTTGTTTATTCGTGTAATGAACAGTTTCATCTGAAGTTAACAACAAGCTTAAGATAAAACTTCCTAGGGCAGGTCCCACTTCGAACTTTACTAAGTTCTTACTGATTCGATATTAATATTATACATTACATCAGAAGCCGGGAAAATGAGGATATCCGGCCAAATTGGTATAGGGAACAAGGCTGGGAATCCGTTTTCACGCCGAGGCATGTATAGTGTTCTTCTCAAACATAGAAAGAAATACAAAAAAAATAATGACAATGTTGTCGAAGTAAAAAAAAAGTTACTTTGCTGGCCTAGGCCTGAAAAGTGTTATGAAATTTCATTTCCATCCCAGTGAGTTACTGCGTCCTAAAAGCGATACTTCCGAGTCTATTTTAAGGAACGGAAAGACAATACTTCATTGCGCGTTTGAGAAAATGTAATTTCTTATAAAAAAAATAATATTAGATGTCATATTATACCGAAATTTACCAACGCTGGATGTAGGATTTGAACCCACGTCCTCAGCTTTGGCGGCTGATACCTAATATTATGCTGGTTGTGTGTGGCTGATTTAAATTTATCTAACGACAGTTGTATTTTTTTTTATTTAATAATAAGTTCAGGGATATTTCAATACAACCTGATTAAAAAAAAATTACCTGACACTATAAATATTTTGAAAAAATATTTGAAATTTGCATGTTTGCATCATTTTGTAAAAAAACACCTGACCCGTATTTATTGGTATTAATCATCACATCACATCATCACTTCAATTTTAGTTCACTGCTGGACGTAGGCCTCTCCTAATAACTATATTTATAGACGCATTTGGAGGTAAATGCTCATAATCATTAATCACCAAGCTGGGCACGTGGATTGGCGACTCTTACGACACCCGCAGGAGGACTTGGGGTGGTGACAAAACTATTCTTACTGCCGTCACAGTTTTAATATCAAATCAAAATAAAAATACTTCTGCTCAAGATTCGCGATATCTGCGGTAAAGACCTCCAAGTTACAACTTCCAGTGCCATTTGAGGAATGAAATGGCCCGACCGTGCCCAAGTTCGCCATCGACAGATTCCAAGTTACGGTCAAGTTGGAACTTCGCTTAGTTTAACATTCGTGACAATTGCTTTGAGGTATCTAAGTTAAAAACTGTTCAATCTGAAATCTTCCACAGTAAAGGAACTTGGACGCCTGGTTAAGAATATGAATACAAGGTGCCTACGAGGAAAGGGAAAAATTCTAACAGCATATTCCTGAGACTAAAAGAAGCAAAAAATGTTAAATGAGTTTTCGTCAAATCCGCAAAAAAAAAATATTTTTTTTATATTTTGAATGTCTTAATCCACAAAAATAGGATTTTATTAATGAAACTACCTCAAAAATGCAGAAGTTTTTTTTACATTTGCAAGGTAATTAAAGGTTTTTTTGTTCATTTGATGTCTGTCAATTAAGTGTGACAAGACTAAGACAACATGGTGACAAAATCGTTTCATAAAATGCGTTTATCATAGCGTAACGGTCTAAAACGGTTTGAAGAAAACAATCTAATTTTCTCTTAAAATTTACTGAATCCAGAAAATTTCAAATGACATTCTTAACTTAAAATTTTGTCAGAAATCCGCTGTTGAATTTTTTCCCTTTCCTCGTGGGCACATTGTATAGATGTCATATGCCAAAGAAAAAGTACCAAAGTTTACCAACGCCAGATTTAAACCCACATCAGCTTTCGCAGCTGATGCCTAAACTACTCGGCCACTTCATCTTAGCGGACACATTTCGAATTTCTCGGATATATTATGCAATCTGTTATAAGGCTAGGTGCCTTACTATACTCCAAGGTGCAAGCAATGAATACCTCAAGGTCTGGGAGACCATGAATGTACAGCTTTCTTCTGTGATATGAGAACTTACTCTTTTCCCATGTGTATTATAGTTTATAAATATTAGATGTCATATACCAAAGAAAAACGACCAAGATCACCTAACGCCCGAGGTGGGGGTCGAACCCACGTACTCAGCTTTCGCGGTTGATGCCTGTACCCCTCGGCCACTCGGTCTTAGGAACCACAGGTCAAATTTCTCGGGTATATGCAATCCCTTATAGGCTAGACGCCTTTGAGTATTCTCCAAAAAATAAAAAAGTACAAATCAAAATATTTAGTTAATAAATAATTTGATTTGTGTTTTCGCAATGTATTATAGTACGAGTATTTAAAAAATTGTGTCTAAGTTTCACTTTATTACATAAAAGATCCCAATGGGTCGAAGTGTATCCGTAAGGGCCCCACCAATAAGATACGATCAGATTCACAGTGCCTTGAATATCTGTTATGCTGTGGAATTTTATGTATAATAAATAAATAAAATTGCCAAGCGGACAGGATTGAGCCGTGGCCTACGAACAAATAAAACATGGAAGCCGCACGCCATATTAAATTGCCTTTCAAAAACGGTCCTGAATTTTAGTTGACAAGTGTCACCCCCTCTTCAATTAGTCCGTGGGCTAGTCGGTCTGAAATTAGAAATCGGTATAATTTGGGGGTACCAAGTGTCCTTTTTACAGTAGTTAGACATATTCATAAGGATGTTAAAAAAGTATGATAGACATCTCAAAGTGGTAGCTAATAGGCATACGGGCTATTTCAAGATTTCCGTTGTATGACAGGTATGGTTAAAATTAGGAGGTACAAATTTTCCTTTTCACGGCTATTAGGTAAGCTTATAAAAACGTCAAAAATGCCATTTATAAGTGCTACCTAACAAAAATAGGGGCCAATCAAAGATGGTGGATCTCAAGTTTTACAAAATCAAGTATATCTCGAGAACTATTAAATATATCTAATTACTTTCTTGAACAAAATTAAAGGCATATCTGTAAGCTTCATATTTTTCATATACACCATATTGCTAAAACCAACCAATAATTAATTATGACCAAATTTATGAAAATTTCGTGATTTTGATTTTTTTTGTGTCGTGTTTTTACATAGTAGTCATGACGCTAGAAAAATTAAATATTTTTTTAAAGATAGTGTATTTAATAAGCTTTAATTTGATGCATATAACTTGTTGGCGATATTAAAAAAAAGACCCATAAAAAAATATTTAAATGAATTGTAGTCATAATCCACCGTATACTTAGTGATTTAAGAGGCGATTTTTTTATATTTTTCAATCTTGGTTATTTGAAATAAGCACTATTATTTACGAGTGGCACTTCCATCGCCTCTTAAATCACTAAGTATACGGTGGATTATGACTACAATTCATTTAAATATTTTTTATGGGTCTTTTTTTAATACCGCCAACAAGTTATATACATCAAATTAAAGCTTATTAAATACACTATCTTTAAAAAAACATTAAATTTTTCTTGCGTCATGACTACTATGTAAAAACACGACACAAACGCCTCTTAAATCACTAAGTATACGGTGGATTATGACTACAATTCATTTAAATATTTTTTATGGGTCTTTTTTTTAATACCGCCAACAAGTTATATAGATCAAATTAAAGCTTATTAAATACACTATTATTAAAAAAATATTTAATTCTTCTTGCGTCATGACTACTATGTAAAAACACGACACAAACAAAATCAAAATCACGAAATTTTCATAAATTTGGTCATAATTAATTATTGGTTAGTTTTAGCAATATGGTGTATACGCAAAATATAAAGCTTACAGATAACCTTAAGTTAGCCTTTAATTTTGTTCAAGAAAGTAATTAGATATATTTAATAGTTCTCGAGATATACTTGATTTTGTAAAACTTGATATCCACCATCTTTGATTGGCCCCCATTTTTGTTAGGTAGCACTTATAAATGGCAATCTTGCATTTTTGTCGTTTTTATAAGCTTACCTAACAGCCGTGAAAAGGAAAATTTGTACCTCCTAATTTTAACCATACCTGTCATACAACGGAAATCTTGAAATAGCCCGTACGCCTATTAGCTACTACTTTGAGATGTCTATCATACTTTTTTAACATCCTTATGAATATGTCTAACTACTGTAAAAAGGACACTTGGTACCCCCAAATTATACCGTTTTCTAATTTTAGGCCGACTAGCCCACGGACTAAATGCATCATGGTAATGAATTTCAATGTCAACCTATAAAAACGTGAACCGCCATTTAAAAATAATTGTGATTGGTCCATCAAAGTTTAGATTGGCTACCTATATTTTATAAACATTTGTCAAAGTTGTTGCGCCGACATATGCGCGGTGTTAAGAAAAGTGCTATGTCCTGCCCGTTTTGGCACATTTTTGTTACAATTGAACAATTATGCCAAAATATTTATATAATTATGGTCGCAGGCCGTGGCAAATGCTAGGAAGAAAATGTTTGTTCAAAATATATCCCTCGTTATGGAGATCAGTATTTTAAACTTCGAGCACACTCTAAAGGATTAAGTACTAGTACACAAACTCGGTGTGGCGAGGCCAGATGTTCACGGCTTCTAGTTTCCAATACTTTGTAAGGGTAACTGCACATGAGCGTCTGATCTCAGCGAAGCAAGCTTTGGCCGTGTGGATTACCACTAGGATCAGACGCCCCAACTCTTCATCCAAGTGTTATTGACCATTTTTTGCCAGACGATTGATGATGGGTTGCAGCGTCATCGTAGTGGACACATTACTACGATCACCAATCCACTTGCCCAGCGTGGCGATTATGGGCATTTGCATCTAAACGCATATAATTATAGTCAATAGGACAGGCCTACGTCCGGCAGTGGACTGAGATATGACGAGAACCCTCTTAATGGGTAATGTACGTTACATTAGAAGCGGTTTCGCGATTTTTGATTGAAGAGGTTACTTATATGTTCAGTTTTTGTTAATCAAAATGATACCAAAGCGATATGTAAGTTGTATACATTGTCTGTGTTGGAAAATGAGTAGTCTAACCTGGCATGAAATAAGTTCACGTATAATCAATGAAATAAATTAGGTGGTATGAAAATGTATAATGAAAAATGAAACACTTGCATAAATCACGTTCCCGTAAAACATGGTATCTTATAATCGTGTTTATCATCATCAGCCTATGATAGTCCACTGCTGGACGTAGGCCTCTCGTATTACCTATGCGCATTAGGAGGTAAATGCCACGCTGGGCATGCGGATTGGCGATCGCAGTAACGTGTCCACCACAGAATTAGATTTGGATAGAAGAAACATAACAAGTTCATTCATTTGTATGGCGGCCGAGCGTGTCAGATTTTGTACTGAAGTTGTTACTTGCCTATGATTTTAAATATGTCTCAGGCCCTTGAGTATTCATATTTTTGTGTTGTTGCAGTTAGTAAGCTGCAAGCTGCGATTAAAGACGGAAAACTCAGTGGATTTCACTGAGTTTAAATGACACGCTAAGTAGATACGTTTGCTTGATCTATGGTATATATGACATCTGTGGTGTCCACTATGATGACGCTGCTGCCCATCATCAATCTTTTATCAAATAATGGTCAGTGACACTTCAATTCATTAGTCGGCTCTTACGACACCCGCAGGAGGAGTTGGGGTGCTGACAAATGTATTCTTACTGCCGTCACCGTGCCGCCAACGGATGCATAGTATGGATACTAAATAATAACATATTATTCAAGACAATTTGTTTTATAGTCGTAACAAACGTGTGGGGTGCCGGTACCCTTACTGTTTTACAATTCGTTACAGCGGTCCCAACACACCCCGCTATTTACATTTTACTTTTGTAATAAAACATTTGTGGTAATTACTTAATTATTTAGTTCTCAACACAGTGGAATTTGGTTTGTTGAAACACAAGCCGATTTAAAATTAGTGCTACTGCTTTGGGATTTTAGTAAGTACTGACAAATATAGACTCTGCAGTGTGGTGACGGCAGTAAGAATACATTTGTCACCAGCTCAACTCATCTCGCGGGTGTAGAGTCGACTAAGGGATTGAAGTGTCACTGACCATTATTTGATAAAAGATTGATGATGGGCAGCACACATTTGTGGTAATTAAGTACTGAATTATTTAGTTCTCAACAGTGGAATTTGGTTTGTTGTAACACAAGCTTATTTAAAATTAGTACAACTACGTTAGGATTTTAGTGAGTACTAACAAATACGACTCTGCCGTGTGGTGACGGTATTAAGAATACATTTGTCACCACCTCAACTCTTCTCGCGGGTGTAGAGTCGACTAAGGGATTGAAGTGTCACTGACCATTCTTTTGATAGAAGATTGATGATGGGCAGCAGCGTCATCATAGTGGACACATTACTGGACACAACACGCTTAGCCAGTGTGGCGATTATGCGCATTTACCAACCTTTAATGGCATTCATCATAATCATGTCAGTACAAAACAAAAAATTGTAAATATACCTAAAACTTGCATTATTCCATAATCGTGTACTTTTTATAATATAATCTTGGTTTTATTACAAACCTAAAACCGCATACGCTTTTATTAAAAAATCATTGTTATTTATTAACGTAAAAATTTATCTGTGAACGTGTTTCCCGATATGTGTCAAATACGTGAAATGCGCGAAAAGTGAGCCATATTTGGTTTTTTTTTATTCTACTGTCGAATGGTATACGTTTATGCGTAGATAAGCCGACATCTATGTCCAGCAGTGGGCATGGCCTCTCCTGTAATAATGATATTTAGTCAAAAAAGTGTTATAAGGGTTATATTTCAATCAGTTTCATGACAACATGTTACGCTGAAAGTTATGGCTCGTAATTAATAACTCGTTTCAACTCCAAACTCGACTCCATTCGATTACGGTTTGCGAACATTTCCTACAACAGTTTGTTACGTATTTAGTATGTAAATGTAAGAATAAATAAATATCATGGGACATCCTTACACAAATCGGCTTAAACCCAAGGTACGCTCAAACACTATAAAAAATTGCTATTTAAACATTTTGAGCTGTTAAAATATTATGGAACCGGGTTACTCACGTAAGTCGATGATTGCTCGACATGTTTCGACCCATTGACAGGGTCCTCGTCCAGAGCACCCTCGGTCAAAGCCCGACGCGTCGAAACATGTCGAGCAATCATCGACTTAAATACGTAAGTAACCCTGTTCGATAATATTTTATACATTTTGAGTCTCAACAGTGAAAGTCGTGCTCAACCGGGTAACGGAGAGGAGGTGCCTGTTTACAATCATCGCCAACAGAAGAGGGAAGATGTTGGGACAACTTATACGACACGACGAATTAATTAAGACCATAATAGAAGGAAAAGTAGAGAGGAAGAGGAAAAGAGGAAGGCCGAGAAGGGCGTACATGGACCAAGTGAAAGAAAAAGTAGACGTCGTGTCGTATCAGGGTCTTAAGGAAAAGGCACTGGAAAGGACCACATGGAAATTGCTCCACAGACAAGAGCCCTGCTCTTTAAGTTAATGATGATGATGATTTGAGTCTCACGTTAGTTATAATTCTAAAATTTTGAACTGTTTCTATTTTCATCGATGTTTGTATGCTCGATGTTTCTATGTTCGCCGTACCATGACTTTACCATGACTTTATAAGTTTTGGTTACCTTAGGTTTTACTCGATACGTAAAGCATTCTATCTCGCTCGTACACAATATATCGGAGCGAGCGTGATAGCTTTACGTAAGCAACACCTGGCTAAGATCGGATCTAATTAATGTAAGATCGGTTGACCGCAATAACTACTAAAATAGTAGTATTTCTTCCTCACTGGTTATATTATGCATGACGCCATTTCTAGTATGCAGCAACCGCTCAGCCGCACTAGTCGTGAGCTACGAACGTTTAAAAAAAAGTGATTTTTTTCGAGAATTTTTGGAGATCCGATCTTTTACAGGAAGCCACACACCTTCTACTCCTTACTTTAGAGTTAAAATTAGACACTAGTCCGATCTTAAACCAAGAAGGTCTTTCGGTTCGGTGTCTTGAAAAAAAAAAGTGCAAGTTTGAGTGTCGATTACTCCTAAACCAATCGGCTGAGTGGCATCAAGTAAATTTATATTGAAAGCTTGATTTCTATTTTATCACGTACATTACACATCTGCAGGTAAAAGTTAGTGAGAATAAATTCTCCTTAATCCTTCCAGCTCACCGAAAAATAGTCCGACCTTACCCGGGTGTACCTTATCGAGTAAAAACTAACGTAACCTTTACAACTCATGGTAGGTACGGCTTCTGTTATATAGGCCTGTGCAATCTGTAGGCCTATTGCAAATTTCTGTAATCGTAAATTAACTAAACTTGTCTCAGTCACTCCAACGAATGCTCAACAAAACGAAACGAGATAGATGCTCGAAATTCTCGTTTTTCGATATTCGCAGTAAACCTTAAGGCATTGTTATCCATCCATCAAAAAAACAATCCAGCTCTGTCGAGATTGGAACCGACAAAGCTATTGTTCGTTGTATCCAAAAACAACGGATTGCAAGCGATGTTTTTAATGAATGAGTATCTGTCGATGAAATTGACAATCGCATGTTATAATGTGCAAGCCCATTCGCTCATTCTATCCCCCACTCTACGAAATTTTTTCGTTACACAAAACGTGATTCGTCGAAATTCGTTGATTTTGTAGAGTTCCCATAATGAGCAAATGCTCGGTAAATAATATAAATAAATAATATTTTAGCCTATATAAATGTCCCACTGCTGGGCACAGGCCTCCTCTCATATATGAGAGGGATTGGGCTATAGTCCCCACGCTGGCCCTAAGCGGGTTGGGAACTTCACATACACCTTAGAATTTCTTCGTGGATGTATGCAGGTTCCTCACGATGTTTTCCTTCACTGAAAGCTAATGGTAAATAAATATCATCTGATATTCCGTACATAAGTTTCGGAAAAAACTCATTGGTACGAGCCAGGATTTGAACCCGCGACCTCCGGATTGAAAGCTCCGGAATGCTCGGTAAACCTATCGAAATTAAAAAAAAAACTGACAAAGAGCATGTCGGGCTATGCTTGAAAACAGCTGCGCCGCCGATTACGTTCAAAATAGTTTTATTCAAAGTATCAGCTCACTATTCATGTTTTTTTCATATGTTTCGGGTTTTGGACCCATAAATCAAAATTTACAGGGATGGGGAACAATGGAGAAATAATATTATCTCCTGAATATCTTTTCTCATATTGATTAACACACTGACCATATTGAGATAAAAACAGGTTATTTCTGAATAATTTCATTTAGTATACAATGCACGTTTAGTTGCTAGACTGTTTAAGTATAATCAAGTAGAGATCTATTAGAATGCAAGACGAACTCTCAATCTCACTAGTATGAGGTTTAGTGCGCAATAACTTTCTTTAGTGCTTTGTTTTGCGTTGGTGGCGGTAAACTACAGTAAGTTTTAATCCGAAGGTTCACATTGCGGGTCGTACCAATGCTTAGGAAAATCTCTTTTTAAATGAACACCCTTTTATTAGCTTCACTTAGTACCTATAACCTATATATAGTCATGCACGCCGTAATCGGCGACGACGGCGACCCTAGCTACTTGCGAGCGTGAGCCCTGCAGTGTTATTCACTAAGGAAACCGCCTTGCTAACAGCGCTGTGTCCGCGCTGCGGCAGCGTCGAGCCTAAAAATGGTATTCACTAATGCACTTTAAACGACACTAGCGCTCGGCGACGAATGCGGCGTGAGCTGGAACTACACTGCGTCGAGAGTTACCGCCTACAGTTCGACGACGAGCTGTTCTATGTTAGTGAATACCTACCGTTTTCGCAGCGTTGTGATCTACGTCGAAGTGAAGGCTGTCTCGTTGTCGAGCTCGTTGACGAACGCAGCGTCGAATGTGTGAATAAGATAATAGCGCACCATGCGAAGAACTTACTCTTAAACACCCGATCACATGGAACACAGTAAGTCTTTCGGCTGATAGGTATACCTAATGACGATGATGATAAAACTCGTATTTTATCTACGAACGATAGCGTACAGCACAGAGTGCATAGCCAAGTTGCAAATCGCTAACGCACAGTCGCATATAGAAGTGTTCTCTCTCTCTCTCTCTCGCTCTTTTTAGGGTTCCATAGTATACAAGGAACCCTTATAGTTAGGCCGTGTTCGTCTGTCTGTCTGCCCGCAGACCGTACTTGTCCGGTTTTTAAACGGTTTTTATTAACTTCACCGCGTATCAACTGTCGTCGATGCTTCAAATCTTGTGATCGATTTTTCGTCCACTTCTACTGCACCGAAATCAATAAAATTTGGAACTCTTATCAAGTCCCCATGACAATGCAATATTATAATATTTGTATCCTTGTATCCTCAAAGCCTGATGCTGCAGATGTACTGCTTACCTTAACCGAGAGTGTTAGACACGTGAAAATGAAAGTATATGCATGATTGGCATAATCAAATACTAACAGCCTGATCTTGACTTCCAACTCCTCACTCCTGATGCTGCAGTACTGCCTACAATAACCGCAAGGTTTATCTTTTATCGATATCTTGAATTTAAAGAAGTTCTTTAGATATTAAGTCGAAACATGCGAATTTAATACTAACGTCCAACTCCTCAAACCTGATACTCCAGTGTTACTGCCTGCCACAACCGCTTGGTTTAGCGATATGTAGATTTTGAAGTACTGCTTTAGATTATTTGGTAGAAACATACGGATTTCATTATAATCATCATCATCATATCAGCCGCAAGACGTTCACTGGTGAATATAGGCCTCCCCCAACTGTGCCACGCGCATCCAGCGACCTTCACCAGGTCATGAGTCCACCTTGTGGGAGGCCTACCTACGCTGCGCCTTCTGGTACGTGACCGCCACTCAAGAATCTTACCGCCCCAACGGCCATCGGTTCCACGCGCAACGAGCCCCGCCCACTGTCACTTCAGCTTAGCGATTCCAAGAGCTATGTCGGTTACTTTGGTTCTGCTGCGGATGGTCTCATTTCTAATCCGATATCGCAGAGAGACTCCTAGCATAGCCCTGTCCATTAATTGCCCTTTGGGTGACATTGAGCCTTCTTATGAGGCCCATAATCACTGGCAACATACACTGATCAAAGACTTTCGTCTTCAAGCCCTGCGGAATATTGGACGAAAAGATACAGAAAGATTTAATACTGACTTCCAACTCCTCAAACCTGATGCTGCTGAGACACGTGCAACAGTCTGCCATAACCGCTAGGTTTATCGAAATGTTAAATTTAAAGTAGGTAATGCTTTAGCTAATGGGTAAAAACATATATATTGAATACTCACTTCCAAATCCTCAAATCTGATACTGCAATATTACCATAATCGCTATTAGTGTGCCATAACCGCTGACAGCGTGGGTAGTTTGCGTAGGACGTGGGGCCGGACCTGCGGTTCGCTTGTTGATAGTGTGAATTCACCCCTCGGGCCTTCGGGTTCGCGTAGAGCGAGCCGTCGGGCCTACGGCCCTCCGTCTAAAAGACTGTCAGAGTGAGTAGTTCGCGTAGGGCGAGCCGTCGGGCCTGCGGCCCTCCAGATGATAGAGTGACAGCGTGAGGGGTTCGCGTAGGGCGAGCCGTCGGGCCTGCGGCCATCCAGTTGAAAGAATGATAGCGTGAGGGGTTCACGTAGGGCGAGCCGTCGGGCCTGCGGCCCTCCAGCTGATAGAGTAACAGCGTAAGGGGTCCATATTGGCACTTATACAATTTTTTCTTCGAATATTTTTACTAATACCGTTTTTTACTCATAATCATCATTACTCCGAAAATTTTTTCTCATACTTTTTTTCTTACTAAAAATTATACTTCTACCTACAATGTT
>JALPQI010009149.1:0-45872 GCA_025490895.1 Thaumatotibia leucotreta
GGTACCCACATCACAAGCCTTAAAAAATTGAGCTTACCGTGCGACTAGGTTGATTTGTGTAAGATGTCCCAAGATATTTATTTATTTTATTTAAATGGTATACGGACTTCATATATTCGCATACAATTATAATAATGGACCCCAAGTTGCTTACGTAGTTTCCCGGCCAACTTGCGGCTTGTCTTGTATCGGGAGCGACAAGGCTAGCTCCGCAAAGTTTGAGAACTAATGGCAAGCCTGTGGCACATTAGATACGAGTTGTTCAGACGACGCCAATATTATTAAAGGCTGAATCACACCGGGTACATGTGCAGTAGGGTGTTCCATATTTTACGAATTTTAGAAATGAATAATGCATACCCCCTAATTGTGGTAATCTTTGGAGGAGGCCTATGTTCAGCAATGGACGTCTTTCGGCTGATATGATGATGATGATGATGATACCCCCTAAATCAGCTTTTCTAACCCCAAATCAACTCATTCCTGTAACAGGAATCCGTGCCCACTTTGATCTGAAATTCCCATACAAATTATTATGAAAAAAATTAGTTAGACCGTAAGTTGATAATAATGTATTGTTTTTCTGTTCTCATCAAGTTCATTTCATGATAAAATGTTTATAAGACAGTAGTTTAACTTAATGCCATAGAAAAAAATAAAAATAAAAATCGAAAAATAATGTTGGTCATTTTCATTCATTTGTATAGGAAAATGGCATGAAAGTCGGCACGGGTTGGGTATTTCTCAGTGCGTAAACGGACATCTCATTCATCTGGTCACGTTTATTTGGAAGTGGCTGAATGATTTGAGGTTGGTTTGGGCTGTCTTATAGAGAAACGGGTGCTGTATCTGACGACCGAAAATAGAACCAAAAGATGCAGCCACTTCCAAAAAAACGTGACCAGATGAATGAGATGTCTGTTTATACTCTAAGAAATGCCCGGTTGCAATTACAGAAATGACATGATTTTTTTTCAGTGTGTTTTGAGGTAAAATAAACCGATGTAGGGGGTATGCGACACCCTAGTGTGCAGTATGTGCGCGTTATAACACACACACTGCTTGTACGTCACGCACACGAGCACGCCACGCTAGCGGTGTGACATATAATATGGCATTTACATACGCTACAACGCGTATGCCACATCCAGTGTCGCAGCAGTGTGTCATCTAATATGACATTTCATAAGCTACAATGCGCACACGCTTCTAGTGTAATTTGTCCTTAAGATCAACACGAGCGAACATTAACGCATTCGTTAAATTTGAAAAATGCGTATAACTTTACAATTATATTTAAATTAAAATCACATTTTAGGGTTCCGTAGCCAAAATGGCAAAAACGGAACCCTTATAATTTCGCCATGTCCGTCTGTCCGCCTGTCCGTCTGTCTGTCTGTTCGTCTGTCCGTCCGTCCGTCTGTCCGCAACATAGCTCAGTGGCCTTTAGTAGAAATCTGCGATTTGGTACAGATATACACATTAATTATGCGAACAAAGTGGTACAATAAAAACTAGAAAACAATTTTTTTTCGGGTACCTCCCCAACTGGTGAAGTGGGGATGTTTTTTTTATTTGCTGTAATCCTATAGTGTGGGGTATCATTGAATATGTCTTTAAAAAAAACAAGGGTCTTAGAAGAAAGTTTTTATCTAAAGTCAGTATTTTCGGAGAAAATCTTTCGTGAACCACCCCCCCCTCTAACTTTTGATCCGTAGGTCCAAAAGATATGACAAAATCATTAATAGTGGCCTTAATTAAATCGGCATAGCCGTTTTAATAGTAAACATTTGTGATGATACTGATGATACGTATCACAGGGTCACAGTAAATTATTTGTAAAGACAAGCTCGTCTTTTACAACGTTACACGTAAAATTCAGGCTTTGTCACATACTTGGGAGTCGTGTGCATAATTTAATTCCGCTGAGCACAATTCCACGCGACAAAGGCCGTCCGACATACTAATTCATTTTAGCGGCACTTCGCAAGTTTCTTTTTTATTGCATAAATAAGGATTGTTCACGAAATAAAGTAGAAATTGCTGTATATTTTTTTTGTTTCATGTGAGACCATACCTTTGTATGAATGTAATTACAAAGAAGGGCTATTTGCTTATCTTCTCGGACGCTGTGGTTGATATTTATATCAATTTCTCCATAATTATGGACTTTTATTTAAATGTCTGGATTTTAGTGGTGTTTCTTCTTATTTTACCATTTTGGGTCATTTAGTATCCCAATGGGTCTTAACTAAATTACAATACCGATACAATAATAAACTGTGAATCTCGTGTCTACAAATTTTATTAATTTTTTTTTTTTATACAAAATACGTGTTCCTTTATTCAACAAACATTAAAATAATACAGTCTTTGAAAATCCACAACACAGGTTTCGTCAGGGGGAAACAGATACAGCTTAGCCACAGGCCTCGCCAGAATTTTATTAATTGTTTCAAGTCTAACATTGTTGAAATCGTCTCGGAAGATCGCACTTTTTTGAGCCTGAACTTTTGCATTAAGCATTATCTGAAGTTATTTTGATTTTGACGACTCATAAGCGAATGCTATTGGATATTAGATTGTTAAACATAAAACCCATTTACAATCCCATGGCTGTTAGAACTACATGGGACTATTGTGTAACAGTGGAGACTGATTTTACGATGGCTACTTTATTTCGTGAACAAGCTTTAATTCGTTATATTACGAGCGACATGAAAATATGAGGCTTTTTATAAATGCGAGTTTTGAAGAGTCAAATTTAAATGGATATGTGAGGTAAAATGAGATTCTTTGAATGAATCTGTTTAGTCGAGCTCTTATTCAATTTAAAAATGCTTTAATGCAATTATGGATTTTCACATTTTGAATATTAAGGCTACCTTGCGCGGTGAAGTGTTGATAGCTCAGTGGTTCAGACGTTTGACTTTCAATCCGGAGGTCATGGGTTCAAATCCTGGCTCGTACCAAAGGGTTTTTACGAATCTTATTTACGGAATATCAGATGATATTTACCATTAGCTTTCGGTGAAGGAAAATATCGTGAGGAAACCTGCATACATCCGCGAAGAAATTGAAAGGTGTATGTGAAGTTCCCAACCCGCTTAGGGCCAGCGTGGGGACTATAGCCCAATCCCTCTCATATATGAGAGGAGGCCTGTGCCCAGCTGTGGGACATTATATAGGCTGCATATAAGACTACCTTTCGGTTCTAACCCTGGTTGTAATCGGTTACATTAAAATTTACTCGATACCTAAAGCAGGCCTTGCTCGCTCCTATAAATAAGTGCTTGCGTTATAGAATGCATTACGTATCGAGTAAACTAACGTTACCAATACTTGCAAAGTCATGGTACGGCTACAGTACCCGGTAAATGTTAAACGGATGATGAACATTCCTTGCTAGTCTCTCGGCCTATGTTTGCATAGACTTGTTTACGATCGGCCTCTGAATGCCAATTAAAACTTCTGGGCATTTCAAAGGAAATGCGGTTTTCCTGTTCTATGGTATTTACCTTATTACGATATATCTTATCATCATCATATCTGCCGAAACACGTCCACTACTATTATTCAAGATTAAAATAATTTAACGTTCAAAAACATATGTCCATCATCATCATATCAGCCGAAAGACATCTAATGCTGAACATAGAGGCCTCTTCCAAACATTGTCTCAATGATCGGTCCTGCGCCACCCGCATCCATCAGACTCCTGCGACCTTCATCAGGTCATCAGTCCACCTTGTGGGCGGCCTACCCACGCTGTGCCTTCCGGTACGTGGCCGCCACTCGAGAACCTTTCCGCCCCAACAGCTACAGGTACTACGGAATGTGCACTACCCACTGCCACTTCAGTTAACCGTTTCGGAGAGCTATATCCGTTACTTTGGTTCTGCTGCTGGATAGTTTTTTACCCTTATTCATAAGTCTCGTTACTTAGCAATCCACTATGTATACTAGAATTCAAATTAGAAGGAAACATTATTTTAGATTACAGCATTGTTCATGATATCATGATAAGCAAATCTGGATAAGTATTATTTTGACATCTAGAAATAACAACACTAAAATTTTACACAATCAATTAATAAACATACGAGAAATACGTCATTTTCATTACACTCTTGCATGGAATGGCCCAGGTAGTTATAATATAGTACATTACGACACAAGTGCGAAAAACATTAATTTCGTTTTTGCGTGTCTTGTACGACGTTTTTTAGTACAGATGGCCCTTCGAAGTCTTGGAACTGACGTAAAATGACCAACTTCTCGCACTAGAGCCTAAAAAGTACACCATCTGTACTAAAAAATAAACTAATATCTTCGGATATCTTACACAAATCGACCTAGTCCCACGGAAAGCTCAATTAAGGCTTGTGACGTGGGTACCAAGCGACGATATATATAATAGATAGATATGTGTAGATACTTAAATACATAGACAGCCATGACCAAGGAACAAATATTTGTGATAAATAACTTCACAAATAATGCCCTCACCGGTATTCGAACCCGAAACCTCCAGCTTCGTAGGTAGGGCACTACCAACTAGCCTACGGAGGCTGACAAAGCTGTTATTTTGCATACAATGTGTTCAGAGATGTAAGGACAAAGTATTTCACCCCAAAATGGCCTGCAAGCTCCCCCCATGTAAATAAAGCCGTAATGAACCGGACTGTTGCATAATGAGAACTCATTAGAAACCAATTGGGGGGAGTGGGGGGGTTTGTCCGAATCATTTGCATCCCCAAACGAGTTTCTGAATGGAAACGAGTCGAATTCGAGATTTTTACTGTCTCGGAGGCGAGTTGTAAATAAATGTCCGTTTGATTTAGGTTGCAATGGTCTTGGCCGCGTGATGACGGAGGTAGGAAATAGTAGTTTATGCAACCGTACGTAATGAGATGCATTAAAACATAAGTGTATAAAGCCTAATTAAGTTGCATACACTACTCTATCTAAACACATATCATAAGTACTTTAAAATGGGTTAAGAAGCCATAGCGAAATTATTATTTCTCCAAGTTTCCATCATCACACCCCGACTTGGTGCCAACAGAACTATATCGGATTGTTTTGAAGTCAGTTAAAAAGGTAATTAGCGAAATCGGTTGGATTGAGTAATTTGTCCATTTGTCGTGCACATGCTTAATGCAAAATGAATTATATATTTTTGTCGTTGTCAGAACTGGACCAAATTAAAATAGAACCAATCATTGCCAAGTAAAAAAAAGGGTTCTTTGTTTATGATTGTGCACTAGTTTATATTATATATTATTGTTATGCGTTGTGTTTTACGAATAAATGAAACATGGAAGCATGGAAGCCGCACACCATATTAAAATGCCTTTCAAAAATGGTCCTGAGTTTTAGTTAACAAATGTCACCCCCTATTCAATGCATCACGGTAATGAATATCATTATCAACTTATAAAAACTTAAACCGCCATTTAAAAATAATTGTGATTGGTCCATCAAAGTTTTGATTGGCTATATTATAAATATAAACATTTGTCAAAGATGTTGCGTTGAAATATGCGCGGTGTTAAGAAAAGCGCAATGTTCGGCCCATCTTGGCACAATTGAACAATTGTTTTTGGGGGCATTTTTGAGCTGGCGTTAGAAGCCCAATGTTAAATATGGTCGAAGATTGTGTTACATGTTATGTCCTGTTACCCTTTGTGAATATTTTACTTCATGGTCTCATCAGCTACATGCTGAGATTAGACCATTTCGTGGCACCTTTTTTGTATGTCATACCTACTGTCCTTTTCCCTTTCTCTTTGTGTGTACAAATAAATTATTTTCTATGTCTATAAAAAACAACATTTCATGCTATAAGCAGCTGTGAGCTGGATTATAATATAATATTTAAAGCATTTCCCTGTGCAATAATGCCACCATTCGCACCAACGAGGGAGCACTTAGTACAGGGTATATTTTAAGCTTAAAATATGAACAGTCCCATGCATATTTCTTCTAGACTAGCGACCTGCCCCGGCTTTGCACGAGTACAAAACTGTAACTTACACCTTTCTCCAGTGCCGGATTTAGAAAATTGCCGCCTATAGGCCATTTATATTTTGCCGCCCCTATCCACTGTGCCAATTATAATAGTTTGTTAAGAAAATTACGAAAAAGGTCGAAACGTAAAAAAGCTTCGTACATTAGTCGTTTAGGAACACTTGGTGTTTCATTTCACAGCCGTGTATCCGTACCGGAGCGTTCGTGGCAGGAAAGGAAATCCAGCATCCCTAATACCGCGAACTACGAAATCCCCAAATTTCGGGCAATGAAGGCGTCATTAGAGTGACGGAGACAAATTCCCGAAATTTACGAACTTCGGTGTTCGCGGTAGCAGGCCTTCTCTTACTTTGTACAGTACGCGAACTTTTAGCTGGTAGGTATGACAGTGGAGGGATGGACGCCTAGCCAACATACAGTGACCGATATAGTGGTAGGTAGATTAGAGTTTATGCGATGAGACTGGGGTTGTACTTTGTATGGAAATTAATTATAATATACCTACGACTCTACCCTTAGGTACTACACAAACTCTAGATATCACACATCACATCATCAGCCTATGATAGTCCACTGCTGGACGTAGGCCTCTCCTATTAACTATGCGTATAGACGCATTAGGAGGTAAATGCCCATAATCGCCACGCTGGGCAAGCGGATTGGCGATCGCAGTAATGTGTCCACTATGATGACGCTGCTGCCCATCATCAATCTTGTAGAATGGTCAGTGACACTTTAAACTCTAGATAGCGGTCCTTAAATTGGGAAAATAAAGAAGTTCTAAAATTAAAAAATACTAAATCAGAGCATTAATAAACCATTTAATAAATTTCAACTCGGTTTTTATAGTTATGTGAGAAAAATATTCCTAATTCGAAGTAGACTACAAAATGGCAATTCTGTAGTCCCATCTTGTAGCCAGGTTTGGTAGCTCATAGCTGGCATCCATGTGAGAAAAATATTCGTAATTCGAAGTAGACTACAAAATGGCAATTCTGTAGTCCCATCTTGTAGCCTGGTTTGGTAGCTCATAGCTGGCATCCATGTGAAAAAAATATTCCTAATTCGAAGTAGACTACAAAATGGCAATTCTGTAGTCCCATCTTGTAGCCTGGTTTGGTAGCTCATAGCTGGCATCCATGTGAGAAAAATATTCCTAATTCGAAGTAGACTACAAAATGGCAATTCCCATCTTGTAGCCTGGTTTGGTAGCTGGCTTTCAATGAGAAGAATATTCCTGCTTCGAACAAAGATTAAACGCCAGCTACTTCCTACGACTTCAGAATTCCCGTTTCATTGCCAGCTTCGGATCAGGAATATTTTTCTCATTTAAAAGCCAGCTACCAAACCGGGCTACAAGACGGGGCTAAATAATTACCATTTTGCAGTCACCTTCGAATCAGGAATATTTTTCTCATTTGGAAGCCAGCGACGAGCTACTAAACATGACTACAATATGGAACTAAAGCTTGTTTTCTATCATTGTTAATTATGAGATAACTTTAAAGCCAAATGATATTGACTTGTGGTTTTATTGTAATATTGATTCGGGTCTTAATCACATAAAGTTACGTTTATTTTTATCCTGACGTTTCGGGCATGACGTACACCCGTGGTCGCAGGCAGATTGGCGAGAAAATGTATCAACACCTTCGAGCTGCGCAGGTTTTTCGAACTACCCGCACTTAGTCTTGATTATTAGCTGTGGTAGTTCCTATATTGGGGAAACCAAACGCACCATAGCGGAAAGGGTCCAACTAATAATTCTGCTGTGGCCGAGCATTTGTTGGAATCCGGACAAAGCCACTGATCAAGCTCCATAACTCGAACGTCCTCTTAACCGAACGTATACATCATAGCCAAAAAGTACGTGAAGCTACTGAAATAAGAAACATCGGAATTTTTATCAAAATGAGGGGCAAGGAATCTCGTCGTGGAATCCCGTGATTTACAAATGTATTTAAGCGTGGTGAAACATCCATTTCAAAGCCATTGGATGTTGTGGGTGTTGTGTGTAGGCCTAGTGACAACCCTAGCCTAGAAGTAAATAATCAAGACCAAGTGCGGGGTAGTTCGAAAAACCCGCGCCGCTTGAAGGTGTTGATACATTTTCTCGCCAGTCTGCCTGCGACCATCGGGTGTGATGTCATGCCTGGAACGTCAGGATAAAATTAAACTTAAGTTTACACGACCAAGACCCGTTTGTCGTTAAAATATCGAGTGTTAATCGTGAAAGCTTAAATCAATATATTGATTGATTTGTTTTTTACGAGTGAGCGCAGTAAAGATAATTTTAATTAACTATAAAAACCCAGTTGAAATTTATTAAATGGTTTAATTAAGCATAGACTGATTTTTAATTTTTGTTAGAACTTCTTCATTGTTCAAATTCAAGGACCGCTTTCTAGAGTTTGTGTGGTAAAGGTAGAGTCGCATATTGTTATTAATTTTCATACAAAGCACAACCCCAGTTTCTTCGTATAAACTCTAATCTACCACTGTATCAGTATCAGTCAAAGTACGAGTACGTTGGTTAAAATTGGCTTTTCCATGTTATTGAACTCTACTAATCACTCACTTTGTATGAAGGGATATATTTTTTTTATAGATATTTCGATGTTGGTACTATGTTACTGACAGTTCATAGTAATAGTTGGTAGACTCGGTCGTACTCGTTCCCTTCCACCCTGTATAATTCTGCCGCCACGGCAGAAGTTTAAGAAAGTTCGCTTCTGATCTGCCGATTATAAAATCTGCCAAATAAATTTTGACTCATAATTTTTTTTTGCCGCCAAATCTGCCGCCCCTAAAATCTGCCGCTCTAGGCCATGGCCTACTTGGCCTACTGGTAAATCCGGCACTGCCTTTCTCTTGATTCACTATTTATTTAAAAGAAATCGCATCCTAATTCGTTGCGTGGTTTTAAAGATTTAAGCATAATCTTAATAGGTGGTACTTTGTCGTTTTTATTACAGACTTTAACTCTTTAACAGGCTCGAAAAAAGCGTGGATTCAAGCCTCAACGCCATTAAATAGTACAAAAAATTCTGTACAAGAAAAAAAAAAGATAGAGCTATAGGGTGGTCGTTTTTGAGACCGGTGCCCTATAAAAGGTTAACAGCGAAATTCCTATTTTGAACATTTCAATGGCCGTCGCTGTATAGCCGCTTTCTATTTTTAAATCTACTCATTTTATTTCATTTTCGCGTTACTCGTTTAACAGCACAAAAGTATCATCGCAACAAAGCTTAGACATTGCCATATATCTTTTATATAGACTCGTTCAAACGACCGCTGAATACAAAGAGTTTAAAATAACCTTCTCTCTTAGCTACTCAATTTAAAACCCTATTTTCTACACGTAAGCCTTAAAAATAAGACCCAACTAAAAATAATGTCTTAGAGTTGTGCAGCCTCTTAAATCCGAATCGTATTTTCTGCTCCGGAAAATTCATAATATATTTTTAGATAGCTTCAATAGATTCAACGTTATTGTCAGTTAATATTTAATGTCAAATGAAAGATGTGTACCTATTTATTGTAATTTTTGTTAGCTGTGTGTGAAGGCTTTGCTATTTTTCATTATCATCTGCATATTTATTTCTTTATTTAATCTTTATTGCACAAAAGAAAACCTTAATGTACAGAAGGCGAACTTAATGCACAAAATGCATTCTCTACCAGTCAACCTTAAGGCAAAGCAGAGAAGTTGTGGGCGGTGCTATACAAGATTATTTACTACTTACTATTAATTAAACTACCCTCCGCCTACGACACGAACGAACCATATCAGCCATAATGCCCGCTTTCCACTGCCAGCGGAGCGGACTCATTAATGGCTCATTAATGGTATTTGTTATTTCAATTATCATTTTGTATTGGCATGGAATTACTCATTAAGTGAAATGTATACACGGCGTCACGCGAGCATTGCGAAAGATTTTAACTATGCATTCTAGACATCAAAATAAACAAAAAATATTATGAGACCTAATGTAAATTCCACCAAAAAAATTTTTTTTTTCTTCTTTTTTAGGCCGATTTGAATACTTTTTAACATTTCCAGTACTTTTTATCGTAACAACAATTTGTTTAAATTATTTATTTCAATTGTTTTTTTTAGGTAGAGGTTATTTCGTCAAGTCTATTCGTATTTTTTGATTGTCAGGCAAAAGGTGTGGTAATATTAGAACACATTGTGGTAGCATTGTAATCCAAAAGAAGTTAAATGACGAGTTACGTCGAAAAACTTATTTCGAAAAAAGGTTGGTTATATATATATCTCTGAAACCAAACCGAATCCAGGAAATGTTATATAATAGTAAAGACTCTAAATATGGTCAGGAATCCAGCAGTAAAATCTTTCGGAATGCTGACGTAACACCGTGTATATCTTTTGAGTAAATAAATGTCTTTAACCAGACTATACAATCAATACCTGCCAAATTAGAACAGACCCAAATTTAACGTCCGCAAGGACTGCTAAACATGCGAATAGAAAAGAGACATTTTCTTTCTAAGGTCATCATCAGCTTATGATAGTCCACTGCTGGAGGTAGGCCTCTCCTATTAACTATGCGTATAGACGCGTTAGGAGGTAAATGCTCATAATCGTCTCGCTGGGCAAGCGGATTGGCGATCGCAGTAATGTTTCCACTATGATGACGCTGCTGCCCATCATCAATCTTTAATCAAATAGTCAGTGATACTTCAATCCCTTAGTCGACTTTTACGACATCCACAGGAGGAGTTAGGGTGGTGACAAAATGTATTCTTACTGCCGTCACCACACGGCCAATTCAATGCCAATGCCTTTCTAAGGTAATTTTTTACAATAAGTATTGAGTAAGACCTAACAGTTGTCTTTTACTTTCCAACTCATGCTACGTCTACTGCTTGCTTATTCGATAAGTTATGTCTGTCGGTAAGTTAAGTCTATCTACAAATCTCCTAATTTGATTCGATCTCGTAGAGAAACTCCGAGCTCTTCCCATAGCTCGCTGAGCGACCTTCAGTTTCTTACAACTTTTTACAAGCTACTATTTTCTCTGACAAGGAATGAAACGTAAATTACCTACTACAGTTAAGTTTCGGCGAGCGAAAATCATCGCACTAAATATTAGGGGGAACATTAGTTAAGGATGGCGACCCAGGCTACCCTCTTGGGACACCCTAGTATTAATATATGACTAACTACACAGCTAAGCTAAACAGTATCTCGACTAAAACCCTTCAGTACCGTTTGGTAGCCAAAGTTTCGTAACCAGCTTCGAAATGGGAATAAAATCCCAGTAGGTAACTGGTTTTAAATCGGGACTTATCATTACCGATTTGTAACCAGGTTTGTACCAATTCTGGCTACGAGATGGGAAAGTTATTCTCATTTGTTAGCTGGCTACCAGGCGGGAAACCATATTTGCCATTTGGCAGTCAGCTACCAAATCTGGCTACCAAGCGAACTAGAACAGGCTTCGAGCCCTATCCGCTACTTTTGTCATTTTCAGCTTTAACTGAATCCGCAAACCATTATCTATATAGACTATATCGACATTTACGCATTTTAAGGCAAATCTTGCTATATCACAGTCGCCCGGCGTTGGATGAGTCGTTCCTTTTCTGGTCATATTTCTGAGAAATATAGTTATTTTTATTTAATTCCAAAATACAAAGATTGCCGAGATACGTTTGATACTAGAAGACCTACTTTTTGCTTTGAATATCCCTTTTAACTTTTGGCTAGCCGTAAATGTTTTATGAACTTATTTACAAACTAGGTACGGGATTATGCAGCGAACAGCACTTGATCAGTGTACAGTCCAATGGAGTTGGTTTTTGGTATATTGAAAAATTTAGCAGTTTATACTACGAGTATAGTTGATCATTTATACAGGTGCCCACGAGGAAAGGGAAAAATTGTAACAGCATATTCCTGAGACTAAAACAAGCAAAAAATGTTAAATAAGTTTTAGTCAAATGTACAAAAAAAATTTATTTTTTTATTTTTTTTTGATGTTTTGAATGCCTTAATACACAAAAAAAAGGATTTTATTAATCACTCTATCGCTAAAATGCACTTCAAAGTTTTTTTTTACATTTGCTAGCTAATTAAAGATATTTTTGTTCATTTGATGTCTGTCAATTAAGTGTGACAAGACTAAGACAACATGGTAACAAAATCGTTTCCTAATAAATCGACTGAATTCAGAAAATTTCATATGACATTTTTAACTTCAAATTTGGTCATAAATCCGCTGTTGAATTTTTACCCTTTCCTCATGGGCACATTGTACAAGAAAACGATCCATCCTGTAAATTAAATCTCCTTTCAGTTAAAGTACTGTCTTCATGAATTGTGTATGTGTATGTGGTTTTATTACGTGATTCGGCCGTACGTAGTTATTATTATCCTTCTGAGAGCAGTAGCCATACCAAGAGTTGGAAAGTAAAGGATACGTTAGGTTTTACTCGATACGTAAATCAGGCCATCACGGTCTCTCCAATATGTAAGTGCGAGCGCGATATAATGCATTACGTATCGAGTAAAACCTAACGTATCCCTTACTTTCTAACTCATGGTACGGCTACTGTAAATGCAAACTTGTGTCCTCATGAATATGGACGGGACCGTAGGGGAAAGTGAGTGTTATTCGTATACTTACTATTTTAAAGCTTGTTAACGACCGTTAATGTACTATTTCTAGTGAATGGGCACTAAGGGTAGAGATGCGCCGTACCGGAGCGCACTTTTAATGTACAGTCACGTCTAATAATAAAGGCTTACGATCAAAATCGTATACATATTATTAGAGCCGACCGTACCTTTAAGCTGAATTTAAACTTGCAAGTTATTGCTGCAAGCTTTGCGTTGCAACTGTCGGTTCTCACCCAACACTATAGGTGGCAAATAACTGCATCACTTTTTAGGGCTCCGAAGTAAAATAGGAACTCTTAAAGGTTCGCCATATCCGTCTGTCTGACCGCAGCATAGC
Organism: Thaumatotibia leucotreta; assembly: GCA_025490895.1. NCBI lineage: Eukaryota > Metazoa > Arthropoda > Insecta > Lepidoptera > Tortricidae > Thaumatotibia > Thaumatotibia leucotreta. The sequence continues at coordinate 13,023 of JALPQI010009149.1, forward strand.
TCCTTGGCCGTTAGTACTAGAAATTTGCAATTTCGGGTAGGCATACATATTAATTAAATTACCAAGACAAAGTGGTAGAATAAATTATACAAAAAAATCCGTGTTTTTGTGTACCTCCCCTACTCGTCAATCGGGGACGATTTTTGTATTTTTCGGGGTATTGTAGAATAGATCTCATAAAAACAAAAAGATTGTAATAGTACATTGTGCATCAAGGGAGGTAAGTACGGAATTACTAACGAGAGTGTTAGAAGCCCGACGCCGTTAGGCGGAGGGCTTTTATGACTCGAGTTATTATTCCGCTTACCTACCGTGATGCATACAATGTTTTTCATCACACTTGCCGACAAAAACATAAGTTTTAGGACATAATATTATTAAATGACGTACTGACATTTCTATTACTCCCTAGGGAATGTCACTTTTCTATTACTCCCGCTACGCGCGCAAGCAATGGTGCTCTTAGACAGCAAGTGTGATGAAAAAGAAACTTGTTTTCTAAAGTCAACATTTTCGGTACTAAGCGCTCCAGAATAAAACATGTGTCCCTCCCCCTCTATTTTGGTCCGTGGGTCCAAAAAATATGAACAAAGTCATAAATAGTGGCCTTATAGACAACTTTAAAATAAATCTATTTCGACCATAATCGGCCCAGACGTTTTGAAATAACTACGGAACCCTACACCAAACATGCATGCAATGGATAGCTTGTATCGTAACTACCTTGACCAATGATGAATCCAAGACGGTGTCGTCGTCTATGTATGCTTAAATCTTTAAAACAAAGCAACGGATGTTTAATGATGAGCAGTGCCGGATTTACCAGTAGGCCAAGTAGGCCATGGCCTAGAGCGGCAGATTTTAGGGGCGGCAGATTTAGCGGCAAAAAAAAATTATGAGTCAAAATTTATTTGGCAGATTTTATAATCGGCAGATCAGAAGCGAACTTTCTTAAACTTCTGCCGTGGCGGCAGAATTATACAGGGTGGAAGGGAACGAGTACGACCGAGTCTACCAACTATTACTATGAACTGTCAGTAACATAGTACCAACATCGAAATATCTATAAAAAAAATATATCCCTTCATACAAAGTGAGTGATTAGTAGAGTTCAATAACATGGAAAAGCCAATTTTAACCAACGTACTCGTACTTTGACTGATACTGATACAGTGGTAGATTAGAGTTTATACGAAGAAACTGGGGTTGTGCTTTGTATGAAAATTAATAACAATATGCGACTCTACCTTTACCACACAAACTCTAGAAAGCGGTCCTTGAATTTGAACAATGAAGAAGTTCTAACAAAAATTAAAAATCAGTCTATGCTTAATTAAACCATTTAATAAATTTCAACTGGGTTTTTATAGTTAATTAAAATTATCTTTACTGCGCTCACTCGTAAAAAACAAATCAATCAATATATTGATTTAAGCTTTCACGATTAACACTCGATATTTTAACGACAAACGGGTCTTGGTCGTGTAAACTTAAGTTTAATTTTATCCTGACGTTCCAGGCATGACATCACACCCGATGGTCGCAGGCAGACTGGCGAGAAAATGTATCAACACCTTCAAGCGGCGCGGGTTTTTCGAACTACCCCGCACTTGGTCTTGATTATTTACTTCTAGGCTAGGGTTGTCACTAGGCCTACACACAACACCCACAACATCCAATGGCTTTGAAATGGATGTTTCACCACGCTTAAATACATTTGTAAATCACGGGATTCCACGACGAGATTCCTTGCCCCTCATTTTGATAAAAATTCCGATGTTTCTTATTTCAGTAGCTTCACGTACTTTTTGGCTATGATGTATACGTTCGGTTAAGAGGACGTTCGAGTTATGGAGCTTGATCAGTGGCTTTGTCCGGATTCCAACAAATGCTCGGCCACAGCAGAATTATTAGTTGGACCCTTTCCGCTATGGTGCGTTTGGTTTCCCCAATATAGGAACTACCACAGCTAATAATCAAGACTAAGTGCGGGTAGTTCGAAAAACCTGCGCAGCTCGAAGGTGTTGATACATTTTCTCGCCAATCTGCCTGCGACCACGGGTGTACGTCATGCCCGAAACGTCAGGATAAAAATAAACGTAACTTTATGTGATTAAGACCCGAATCAATATTACAATAAAACCACAAGTCAATATCATTTGGCTTTAAAGTTATCTCATAATTAACAATGATAGAAAACAAGCTTTAGTTCCATATTGTAGTCATGTTTAGTAGCTCGTCGCTGGCTTCCAAATGAGAAAAATATTCCTGATTCGAAGGTGACTGCAAAATGGTAATTATTTAGCCCCGTCTTGTAGCCCGGTTTGGTAGCTGGCTTTTAAATGAGAAAAATATTCCTGATCCGAAGCTGGCAATGAAACGGGAATTCTGAAGTCGTAGGAAGTAGCTGGCGTTTAATCTTTGTTCGAAGCAGGAATATTCTTCTCATTGAAAGCCAGCTACCAAACCAGGCTACAAGATGGGAATTGCCATTTTGTAGTCTACTTCGAATTAGGAATATTTTTCTCACATGGATGCCAGCTATGAGCTACCAAACCAGGCTACAAGATGGGACTACAGAATTGCCATTTTGTAGTCTACTTCGAATTAGGAATATTTTTTTCACATGGATGCCAGCTATGAGCTACCAAACCAGGCTACAAGATGGGACTACAGAATTGCCATTTTGTAGTCTACTTCGAATTACGAATATTTTTCTCACATGGATGCCAGCTATGAGCTACCAAACCTGGCTACAAGATGGGACTACAGAATTGCCATTTTGTAGTCTACTTCGAATTAGGAATATTTTTCTCACATAACTATAAAAACCGAGTTGAAATTTATTAAATGGTTTATTAATGCTCTGATTTAGTATTTTTTAATTTTAGAACTTCTTTATTTTCCCAATTTAAGGACCGCTATCTAGAGTTTAAAGTGTCACTGACCATTCTACAAGATTGATGATGGGCAGCAGCGTCATCATAGTGGACACATTACTGCGATCGCCAATCCGCTTGCCCAGCGTGGCGATTATGGGCATTTACCTCCTAATGCGTCTATACGCATAGTTAATAGGAGAGGCCTACGTCCAGCAGTGGACTATCATAGGCTGATGATGTGATGTGTGATATCTAGAGTTTGTGTAGTACCTAAGGGTAGAGTCGTAGGTATATTATAATTAATTTCCATACAAAGTACAACCCCAGTCTCATCGCATAAACTCTAATCTACCTACCACTATATCGGTCACTGTATGTTGGCTAGGCGTCCATCCCTCCACTGTCATACCTACCAGCTAAAAGTTCGCGTACTGTACAAAGTAAGAGAAGGCCTGCTACCGCGAACACCGAAGTTCGTAAATTTCGGGAATTTGTCTCCGTCACTCTAATGACGCCTTCATTGCCCGAAATTTGGGGATTTCGTAGTTCGCGGTATTAGGGATGCTGGATTTCCTTTCCTGCCACGAACGCTCCGGTACGGATACACGGCTGTGAAATGAAACACCAAGTGTTCCTAAACGACTAATGTACGAAGCTTTTTTACGTTTCGACCTTTTTCGTAATTTTCTTAACAAACTATTATAATTGGCACAGTGGATAGGGGCGGCAAAATATAAATGGCCTATAGGCGGCAATTTTCTAAATCCGGCACTGATGATGAGTAATTCAAGAGGAAAGTTGTAGTATCAGTAACGAAGGCGAGCTTGATTGTTTTATATGAATTATCATAATATGTTACATTTGTATACGAATATTACCGAATTCTCCCTACGGACAACGCCTTATGGAGTATGGCATTATGAAGGTCATATTCTGCTCGAGAAAACTACGAAAACAAATAAGATGTGCGATAAAGCGAGGAAATGCCGCATCCTCGGTACAATACCACAAGGGCCAATCTCAGATAGGTTAGTTAGATTTAATTTATGTTTACAAAAGGGATTGCTACTGCTGGACGTCGGCCTCCCCTATTAACTATGGCTATAGACGCATTTGAAGGTAAATGCCCATAATCGCCACGCAAGCTTTGCGCTCGCAGTAATGTGTCCACTATGATGACGCTGCTGCCCATCATCAATCTTTTATCAAATAATGGTCAGTGACAATTCATTCCCTTAGTGGACTTTTACGACACCTGCAGGAGGAGTTGGGGTGGTGACAATGTATTCTTACTGGCGTCACCACACGGCTAAAGTCGAGTACGCCTTGCGTTTAACTATTCTTGTCGCGTACCAGAAAGTTTATATTTCATGCGTACCGAAAATACTTTGACAGTTGTTTTTGACAGTATTAATTAACAGATTGATGCCGATGACTATGCAACTTTGAAGTGACTTCGAGTTTCGTAGCTTTACTTATAATAAATTAGGTATGAATACCCCAATCAACGACGAATTATAAAAAAAAATTAAATAGATTTTTTATATCGAATTCGATAGGCCGGTGCTCATAAAATTTGCGGTAAAAACCACGAATATTAGGGTCTTTTCTCTGTCACTAATGACGCCTTCGTTGGAGTGACTGAGACGAATCCCAGAAATTTACAAACTTCTGTGTTCGCGGTAGTAGGCCTGTTGTCACGGCATGTTCTGGTATTTTTGAGCACCGTAGCGGCTCCTACTCGTATATATCTGGAGGTGACAGTATTCAATATTTAACTTGTATTTTTAAGGGAATTACTAAGTGCGTTTGCTGGTGGTAGGACCTCGTAAAGGGTCTGCCCGGATAGCTACCACCGTCTTACACGTTAACCTGCCGTTAAATAGCAGTGTTTGCACTGCTGTGTTTCAGTTTGGGGGTAAGATAGCCGGTGTAATTACTGGCATAGATAGAGGCAATCCATCTAAGTCGTCAGGGTAAGCAGCGCGTAGGCGATTTTTTGATCTGTATGTCCATGGGCCTCAGTTATTTCTTTCCATCAGTTGCTCTGCTCAGTTGCCTACCTTCGTCACATAGAAAAAAAGTACAAAATACAAACAATTACAAAGTTCATACTACATACTTATTTCGAAACAAAAAATACGTTTTTTTAATTTTCGTAGTAAAAGTTAATCTATAATAAAATAATAATAATAATAAATAATGTATAAATAATAAATAAATATCTTGGGCCATCTTACACAAATCAACCTACCTAGTCCCACGGTAAGCTCAATGAATGCTTGTGATTCCGTTAATTATCGAATGCTGCTGCTATTATAAATGTCGAATTAAAATTGTACACATTAAAATAACGTGATGCCGATCATATTACATTTCATAAAACCACATTAAGCAATGTCGAGTTCGGAAACTGAGTTTGAGGTTAAATACGGGAAAATTGCAGTGTAATATTTATTTTATCGTTAAAATAATAATATAACTACAAATGGGAGAAGCAATTTTATTTTATCAACAGAATTTCATTTATTCTGACTTGAAATGACAAGAGAACATTATTCAAATTTTATTTTATTAAATATACAGAGTAATTTTTTATTCACCGGCCAAACTTCAGGAGGTTATGTATGAATTAGTAGTATGAATGAGTATCACGATTTTATGTTGAAAATTAGTTTACACAGCTTTTTTTACTTATCTATTGTTCCTATGAAAATACAGGGTGAATTTTTAACAACCGTTCAAATTTTAGAGGGTTAATCCTGAGGTCATATGGATGAACTTTTACTCTTACTCCGATTTAGTTTAGGTTTTATTTGTCACTTATTCTATGGAAATGACACATTTTCAGATTAGGTCCTAAACTGAATCGCATGAGTAGATTGTGGTGGCTACGTGCTAATATTTTTTGCTGATCCTAAATATGTACTCATACATAACTTATTTCATTATGTTAGATCATAACGATATGAATTTAAATGAGGAATATAAAAAAAAAGAAAAATATCTTGGGACATCTTACACAAATCGACCTAGTCCCACGGTAAGCTCAATTAAGGCTTGTGATGTGGGTACCAAGCGACGATATATAAAATAGATAGATACATATAGATACTTAAATACATAGCTTTGGCCAAGGAACAAATATTTTGTGATAAATAAATACACAAATTATGCCCACGCCGGGATTCGAACCCGGAACCTCCAGCTTCGTAGGCAGGGTGACTACCTACTAGGCTACGGAGGCTGACGAATATTATAATATGACGCTGATATTATAATATGCTGTCTTTTAGTGAACCTATTTGATAAAATAATTAAAATAACATGTAATCGAGCTCCGATATGACGAACTTGTATCACTATACCTGTTATAGTTCGTGAAATATAAATTAGTAACTTTCTACCTACATTAGAGTAAAAATAAACATTCAATTTATATTTCTCGAACTATATGTAGTATAAATTGTATAAATTCAATTTTAATATTTATAACGTGTGCGATTTTTTATCTCCATTTTAGGATGACTATGGTTGTATTGTATTCTCTGCATACATTTAAATGTCTGTTAGATGTACGCTATGTCGTTATGACGTTGACGGCAGATATTTTCACACAAACGACAGACGCCGTTGACTGGGCTAAGTTTATGGTAAATCGAAGTTTAGAGGCATTTCAAGAATGGCTGATTACCGGGGGTGGTATGATTTCTCCCTTATTAATTTCGCTCAAGGAAATTGATTTTCGCCTCCGCCTTTTGGCAAAATAATACAATTGGATATTTTCTTCAAAGACCCGTTTCATTTGACACGAATTTTGCCAATTAATTTTTACGGCAAATGCACAATGGGAAAGGTTTTGATTTTGATTAAAATATGAATTATTGAGGCATTTTGCTTGAGAGTACATAGATGATTGTACATAGTTAACATAATTTTGTGCTACGTAATTAAATTTTGAATAACAATAGGCTACTTGACTCATATCAAATTTAGTGCAAAAAATTATTATTTTCTGTAGTATTTATTGAAAAGATCAATATTTTTCGATTACGGTGTATTAAAAGTGTTTGATGGGTACATATTTTTTATTGAAAAATTAGTTTAATTTTTTTTAATTTCGTACTCTGAAAACGGTGTCGGCCATGATGTGACGTCATAGGATATAGGATCTTAAACTAACTTTATGTCGAATCTTATACTAGTGAAATTCGCCATGGACATGTAGGCATGTAGCTTTGCTGTGACATTGACATAACATAAGTGACATGTCAAACGTTTGTTTTCGGTTTGAGTGACGTCACACCACAGATAATCTAAGCATTAACATGGCTAGTATCGTTTTCGCGCGCTAACGAAAGTTTAAATTTTAAGTTATAATTTTACGGTTTTCTAGGTCGTGAAAAAATATATTTACCTATATTTTTTTCCGTTAATCAGATATTGATTAATAATATAAGACAAACTTTAAAAATGAGTCTAGTAGCCCATTATTAGCAGTGGAAAAAAGCGACAATGTCCGCATTTAAGAGATATAATTTTATTTACACATTTAAAATTATCACTAACAGATAAACCTAAGTACTGATCTGTGACATCTGTAACTCATCCTTCGGTTTCAATAAAATCCTACATGATGGCAACACACTGTATACTAACTTACCCCCACATTCATAATCTCCTAACTTAACCGATAAATATTGTTTGTCCCTTTCGGTCTTATCAATATGTCTATAAGACTGAAAAAGAGAAACTACTGGCTAAGTTAGAAGACGTTTATGAATAAGAGGTTCTTTTAAATCCTCTTCATCCCATACTTTGCACGATGCAGTAACTTTGGTTCAGTCTGTTGAGAGACTGCGAGTTATAATGGTTTCTGAGCTTATAATTTATTAGTCTGTGGTATTCATACTTAGACAATGCAATGGAAATGCATTTTCAGGGTTTCAAAAGATTTAGGAGCGTAGATGCTGTTTTTTTCTGTTATTGGTTTGATTCGAAAATTAAAATAGTACATTACGACACACGTGTGAAAAATATGAAATTCGTAACGAGTGGCGATGTTCTAAAACACGGCCGATAGGGAGTGCTTTCAATCAACACGAGTTACGAATTCCGTTTTTGCACGTGTCTCGTACGACGTTTTTTAGTACAGATGGCGCTCCGAAATTTTGAACCTGGCGTAAAATTACACACTTCTCACACTAGAGCCCAAAAAAGGCACCATCTGTACTAAAAAAAAACATTTATTACTTCACAAGTTCTATATTTACTACTCAAACTTCTGCTGGAGAGCGTCTTTGAGAGTAGAAAAGTGTTTTAAAGTTATTACTGGATTTTGAATTAATATAGGATCTGTTGCTGGACACCAGAAAATATTGAAAAGTAGCAATCCTTTTTATAGGTGTATCTACGTGTTCTACGAATATTATAATTAAGAGCCTTTTTAATATTATTTCGTCCTATGTGAGTATGACATAGTGTCACAGTATTTATTTTAATTTAAAACATTTTATCGTTCAATAAAATTCGTATTTTTTATTTTATTTAATACCGACTCTTGGAAATAATTATTGAATGAGCCTGACACTCTTACGTCTTACCGTCCCCAGGATGCTTAGCCAAGTTGCCAAGCGCTAACGCTTAGTAGCATATCGTAGTTTTCCCTCTCTGTCACTCTTAGTGCGACAAAGACAGTTAGCTGCCTTTCGTTTCCGATTGACAATTAAGCGTTAGCGATTGGCAACTTGTCTAAGCACCCAGATTGTATTAAATTCATACCTAATAAGTAATATCGCAACTAAAGGGAATAATACGACTTCTGGCTTAGAAGCCTTAGGAATATGATATTGTGTACGTATTGATCATGATTGATTGGTGAGGGTATTAGCGTATGCCGCCCGTATACAGGGTGTAAAACGAGATAGGTACCATTTTTCAAACGTATCCGCGACAATAAGATAATTGTGAAAAGAACTAAAGTTTATTTTAATGATGCCTGTGTTTTGCTAGTATTTTAATTCATAGAAAATGAATAAAGCCTTAAAAAGGAAATGTACTACATACAATTACTGAAGTATAAAAGTAACAAAATAAAAATAAATGATTACCGTACCAATCGTAAGTTACAACTAAAAAAATGTAATCAAATCTAAAAAATGCTTTATTCCGTAATCACGCACTTTTAGAACACCATCTTCGTGTCAACACGTTTTAAAACCATTTTTATAAAAAAAAAAATGAAATTTAGGGCTGATATTTGAATCCCTAGTTAAAAGTAACCGATAGTTAAAATGTTCACTGTCTTTTTATGGAGTCATCAGTCAAAAAAGGACAGTGCTAAAATTTGTCTGACAGACGCTGTGAACTGGAGATTGAAAAATGAGCCCTTATTTGTATTATAACGTAAAAATACATTTGCGAATGTGTTTCACGATGTCTCAAAAACGTCAAATGCTATGGGAATTCAGTCTTTCAGTCAGTTTTTGGATTTTACTGACGATTTGTATAATATATCACTACTTTTATTTTGTTTACCTCAACTCAGTTAAACAAAACAACGTTGTAATAGTATCATAATTTTTTACAGTACCATTCTCATTTCAATATTGACTTATCTCATTAAGGTTTCCGTAACTTTACACACTGTATAATTGAAATAATGCGAGATTTTCAACTTCCTTTGTTCCTCGAACTCGGGACAAATGTTCGGTAACATTATGAAGTTCTTACCACTCAATTCATACCTTTTACGGATATCCGGACCCTTTGTATAATTCATTGCCTTGAACGATTAAGCCGTATAATAATTATCTGAACGTTTCGATTATCCGATATTGAAGGTATACTTGTATTACATATTGTATGTTATTTGTACAGTCATCAGATATATCTTAGCGTCCGGAGTGCTGAAAATTATCTGAACACGCATCTATCGCTATGGCAAAAAAGGCGTGTTCAGATATTTTTGAACGCTCCTGACGCTATGATATATCTGATGGCGACTGTACAACATCAATCGTGTCTAATACCACTATGGCAGAAAAATTAAGTCACTTATTAACTTCGAACTCGGCAAAAACCATTTCTGTAATTTTTTATAGTTTTTGTGTGTAATAGAAGACTAAAAACTAGTTTTGGTTGTAAGTATTTTATGGGTTAAGTACAATTTCATGTCGATAAAAAAAGTTTCAATCACAATTTAACAAAATCAGTTAAATCCGTATGACATTTAATTTCAAATGTAAGAAAGCCTATTAGAACTAGGGTTTGCAATATTCGTCCAATTTTAGTATTCGAATAATACGAATACTTCGATTGCCAGTATTCGAATATTCGAATTTTTCGAAGAAAACGAATATTATTGAAAAAATAGCTAATTAATGTTTTAAAGGGATGTAATTGTAAAATATATGACGTAAAATAAAAGCGTTATAACCTCTCGACACAAAAGACAGACTTTTATGGTGCCTAAGAGGCAAGTATGGTCCGTAGCTTTTTAGCTGGTCAAGATTCAGTGTAAGGAGTCTAAAATTGTATCTCATTGTTTTTATCGCTTGGTCACACATTGATACACTCAATCATTAGCTATTTACATTTTTGATCTGACATGTAGGTTTGGATAAAAAACTACGTGCCAAAAATAATTCGTTATGAAAAAAAAAACTAAAATTTGTATATAATTCGTGATGATGAATCATTACCAAAACAAGAGGTTTTTTAGACTAAAATTTTATTCAAATTAAATTCAAAATGAAGTTGAATAAGATTGTAATAGCGTAGTAGTAAAAAATAACACTTTTATTCATTAAAAAGCTGCTTAATTGACTCGGGGAGTAAGTTAAACGTTATTCAAGGGGTAAGGGAACAAAAACTGTCCCGTTTAATAATTAGTTAATTTGGTTTTATTTGAGTGCTGATATATCGTCCATTAAATACAAAAGCGACACAAGTCAAAAATTTACTTTTTACAGGGGAGCTGTTTAAAGATTTTGTATTCGTTTTTTGTTCACAATTTTTTTTTACAGCATTAATATTATATGTGTTATATATCAATTTGTAGGCATTTTAACGCTCTTTTGATGTGTTTGGTTATTAGAAAGTAATATGTGCTGTGCAAGCTTTTATAAGCGTATACGTCCGTTTTGCATAAAAAAATTACATTAACTCTGATTTTTTTTTTCCATCAACGGCCACAAATACAAAAAAATAAGCAGTTATTTCATTTAAATCATACATAAAATCATGTCTTAAACATAGAAATACTGTTTTTTAACAAAACTGAACCAGACAAAACTTTTTCTTACTGTTTCTTTACTTACGTATTGTCAGAACATGTTTATAGGTACCGTAAACCGGGGTTACTTTGATTAATTTTAACTTTGGTTACATATATTGATGAATTTAACGGACGTACTAGTTTAAAATTCAGATATAATTATCGGTTTTCTTCAAGAAATCAACCTGCTATATAAAAAAATGTGGTACCTTTAGTTGATAAATATAAAATAAATACAACGCGATCAAAGTTATATTGTTGAGAATGGAATTTACTTTGATACCACTTATTTTTAATATAAACCGGAAATAGCCCACCTAAAAGCACGTAAATAATAAAAATCGGTTAAGTACATCTTTAGTTATTTGTTTTTCTATGTGTATTGTATTTGTGGGGTAGGTACTATGATCCCATACTAAATGATCCAAATTGATATGTTTTGACGGTTTACTAGTTTTTTCATTAGAATTGATGCAAGAACTTAATTTTTGCCGATACAAAAGTATATCTTTCAATATTTAATTGCAGAGATAATAAGTCTTTCCTAAAAATCTACTTATGATTAGTAATAATGTAACTTTTTTTTTTCTAGACGACATGACAGTTTAGCGCTAGTACTTGGGTACTGCCTATGTAGTGAAGCAATAGGCATGATGACTGTCAAGTCAAATCAACTTCTTTTTTCGATTTTTGAAAGATTTACATGAAATACACAAAAGTGACGTCACGTTTGTATACTACACTTATATTAAATAAAAGTTCTGTACAATAATGACTGCAGTCTATAATTATTTTAGTAATAATTTATTCGTGTATGATGCCGTGCATAATGTCTAATAATTTATTTTAAATATACAGTCATCAATAATAATCCGAAGTTTATACCATTATTGTTTCTTCGTAGTCGCAATTATAGGTACACAAAATTCACAGTCATCTTCCACACAATCTCTAATATACTTTTAAGTAAAACGAACACAATACAAAGTACCACGTTTTACAATTACTGTTTTTATAAGATGTATTGTATTTTTTAAGATTTCATGCAAAAGATACTCAATTATTCAGTCTGGTACATTTATGGATTTTAATATTATACTGAATTAAAAACGGTTGTAAATGCAACAATGTTTTTTGAAACGTACTATGAAGTGTACATTTTAGAATCCTAACTGCCACATTTCGTAATGCGGCTCCTTTGTTTATAAAGAAATCTAAACCATGCATATTTACTTTATTCAAAACAGCATCATGTATAAATATGGCTCCTGTGATTGATGCATTCGAATATATTTTTAATTCAAAAAGGTTGCAAATCCTAATACGGCAGTTTTGATGAATGAAAAATCAAATTTAAGAGAATATTTAAAAATTAAAGCTGCCACATTCCGTTTTGCGACTCCTTTTTGTATAAAGAAACATAATATTTCCGTATTTATTTTATTCAAAACGGCCACATCTACAAATATGGCACTTTTGCTTACATATTTTTGAACGTAATCACTTATTTTTTCGTTTCATGGCACTTTTTCACAAAAATGTCGTGCGTTTTGGTCGACGGTCGAGTCGCAACTGACAAAATGGCAGTTTAGCACTGAAGTTAGTCTCGAAAGAGTGATAGTGCAAAAAGGGCACCTGCATAATTTTGATACTTTCTAACGTCAAATCGACAGGTGTCTTAGTGTCACGTAAAATATTAGTGCTTATAATGTCGTTTTTGCAATAAAATCATTTTTCACGGTTTTTGAGTTGTGTCGCTTTTGTATTTAATGGACGATATGTACATATTATCATTATTAACTGTATCAAGCCAGAAAGATATAAGCGAGCTATAAGGATCAGTTTGTGTAGGTCACAGGATTCAGTATTCACATTACGTTACGATACTAAATACCAAGATACCAGGGTTTTTATTTTTATACTAATTTAAAAATACCTATGGCAAGGTATACGACAAATCAAATAATATGCTAAAGATCGTATAATTTTTAGAATTGCCAATTGCTCCCACTTACGAAGCAAGATACCAGGGTTTATATTTTTATACCAATTTAAAAATACCTATGGCAAGGTATACGACAAATCAAATAATATGCTAAAGACCGTATAATTTTTAGAATTGCCAATTGCCCCCACTTATTTGCATTTTGTGTTATGGTAGTATATACTCGTATTGATATATAAGACGCTGCACTGAACCTAAACTCTCTGTTCCTGGTCTGATGGTTGGTAAACTTTTTAGGAGATTTGTCAGATCTTTGCTTGGAGCGTTTGAACATCTTTGGAAAACAAAATTGCAATATATCCCCTTTTAAGTAAAACCACTAAGTTATTAATATTTAAATTAACTTTGTTTAATCATTAAAATATATTTTTACATAGATGTTAATGTAAATTATGGATTTTTTTTATAATTTTTCGCAAAAATAAATTATTTTCACACAAACTTTCACTAATCGAAATATTCGTTTTATTCGAATAATACCAGCTGTCATATTCGAATATTATTTCAGGCGAATAATTCGAATATACGAATATTCGAATTGCAAACCCTAATTAGAACCAATCAGCGAAAAATGCTTGGTCAATATGGATGTCAGTTGACGTAAACTCTGCGTCAATATCTGCAGTAACACTCAATAAATTCCACTCAATAAAGTCTGTTATTTCAAAATTATACATCAAAAATCAATACATTTCAATCGATTATCGCAAATGCAGGTAAATATAATCACTGTGTACCACCGCACCATTGTTAACAGTATATCACTTCGCGTAGCTCTGTGTGTGACTTACCTGTAAAAAAAGAAAATAAGGGTAAGAAATCGGTTATAGTGCGGCAACAGGTTGACAAACATCTTTTGTCGTTTACAAAAATAGCACACATCAGCTGGGGATAGAATATTGATATACGATATAGAAGATACCTGGAAACCGTTTTTTTTACTATATTTTATTGTACCACTTTGTCGGTGTGATTAATATGGATATCTGTACCAAATTGCAAGTTTCTAGTACTAACAGCCACTTAGGTATACCGTGGACAAACGGACGGACAGACGGACATGGCGAAACTATAAGGTTTCCTCGTTTACGGAACCATAAAAAATTAAAATTCACGGTTCTCGGAGATATCGAGTAACATACATACATGTAAAATCGCCAAAAAAAAAAGCGTCAAATTGAGAACCTTTTCTGAAGCCAATTAAATAGTAAATCATTTTGATGTAACAACCCTGCTACTAAAAGCAAAAATATTGGAATTTAATGTAGAGGCACCTTATATTACCGAGCTTTTACTTGACGGCGAGGACGTAAAGCGACCCCAAGAGCGGCAACGTCATCAATTTTACGATACCCAGTAAATCGAAGACACGTGTTAGAATACACGAATCGTGTTTCCTCAGTCCCTCTCTAACTAACCTAAAACGAAAGGGATACCATAAGATAATAGGACATCGGCGTCGTAGCTTATCCGCCTAGTGAATTTATGTGTTAGGTTCGTATGAGCGTAAGTGGATTAAATCCCCGTTCCATTGTAGGGCTAATTCCTAAAAGCTCATATAGTAGAACTGAGTAAATCTTGGATTCATTCCACTGAAGCAAAAGCAATTTATGAAATCCTGGTCATGGCACCAATTGTAATTCACGGTTGAGGGAATTTTGCTCTGGGGATAAAAAAATGCGATATTGTAATGAAGGACGGACTATTAAGAAACTACCTCGAACAAATGTCCTTTTACGGATATCCGGACCCTTTGTATAATTCATTGCCTTGAGCGATTAAGCCGTATAGTTAATAATTATCTGAACGTTTCGATTATCCGATATTGAAGGTATATTACATATTGTATGTTATTTGTACAGTCATCAGATATATCGTAGCGTCCAGAGCGCTCAAAAATATCTGAACACGCCTCTATCGCTATGGCAAGTCAATAGCAGCAAAATTGAGTCACTTAACTCGAGTAAATCAATTTCTGAAATGTTTCATAGATTTTTTATGAAACATAAAGTTATAAAACTGGTTTTGCTTCTATTTTACCTATCGAAAAATATTCCGATTCTCTCGGAACTCGGGTTTTTTCAGACTAAAATTCATAAGACGTCGTTCCCGGTCCTCAAGTGACACCATCTGTTATAAGCACTTAATCATTTGTCTTCGAATAAATAGCATCCACTCACCGGGCACTTAACGGCGAAATTTCAAACCATTAGGAACCAAATTTTAAAAAATTCAGGTGTCTTCCCGCTACTTTGCGGGATCTTCACTCTTATGCAATAGAGCGTAAGGATTAGACTCGATGGGGTACTGAATGAGGAAAGAACTTTATAAAAATGGCGGATGCCTGAGGCGACATACGTCTTGTGAAAAGGTTTTGTTCCGAATAAAAGGCAATGGAAACGGCGAGCGATTGTGTTATACAATAAATATTTCTTGGACGATATGAAAGGGTCGATCCTAGGTGTGAACAGTTTTGAAGTATGAATGTAAGTTGATATTAGTTTTTGCTGCTTGTATTCTGTCAGTTGCTCTGTGATATATGGCGCTGTTTTTAGCTCGATAAGGCTCTGGCATTCTCAGAATTTAATATTATATTCTCTTAGGATTTGTCGAATATTATTTTTTGTATTCGCTTTTGATTCTTATTTGGTGTTATTTCCGTACCTACTCGGCTTATAAAGCGATTGCTCTTAGTTTGTAAAAGTAACACTATTTGCGATTAGATTTACTATTAGACAAATGATATTACAGATGATAATATTCTAATAATGAAGTTCTCAGTATTTTATGTATAAATTATAAATAAATCCTTAAATAAGACACTTACACAAAACGTCCTAAAGTCCCACGCCACGGTAATCTCAACGCCTGTAATATGGGTACCAGGCACATACTTAAATACATAGACAACCACAACCAAGGAACAAATATTTAAGATAATAAATATACAAATAATGCCCGCGTTGGCATTCAAATCCAGAACCTCCAGCTTAGCAAATAGGCTACGGAGGCAAATCTACGTATAACCGCAAAGATTACATTTAGGAACGTAAATATAAGAAACACGAACAACTTGCTCAGGGTTTCCACTAATTACTTCAAATCCTGGCGGCTTGCCCGTCGAACAATCGATTTTTGGCACCCCTGTTTATCACCCACTAAATTGCACTGTAGTGCGTGCACGATAAAGCAGCTATTGGATGCAATCCGATGCGCTTTTCGTATTGTGTAATTTATATTAGTTCCTTAACTAGCAAAGTTTGTACTTTAATGCGGATAAAAAGTGGAGCGGAATGCAGAGTTTTTTTTCAAACGGGCTGTGGCTTCATATTTGAAGGCATAAATTACATGATAAACTGGAACAAATGCACACAAATCAACCTTGTTCTCCGTTAAGCTTCTAACTCCCCTTGGGTTTCGACTAAGGGATTCAAGTGTCACTGACTATTAGTTTATTGAAAATTGATGATGACGGGAGCGTTATCATAGTGGACACACTATTCTGATCGCCGAACCGCTTGCCCAACGTAGCGATTATGGGGATTTAGATTGTAGGTTAGTAGATACTTATAATAGATGTTGGTAGGTAATAATCGCATATTACCTACCTATAAATTTTGTTTGCTGATTTCTAAGAATGAACATTTGGCAGTATAGTAATGAACCTTAAATATTATATATGACGTTAATACTATCGGAAAAGAAGTGGAAAGGACAAATCTATAACTGTCAAAAATTTGACCTTAGTCGAGCAGTAGACTTATAATAGGCACTGGTCTCACCGCGAGCTAGCTATAAACACGAACAAAAGATACGCACTGCCGTGTAAATAAAAGAGACACGGCGATAGGTACTCGCCCAGCCTATCAGCTATCACCGCCGGGCGAGTGTCGCCGTGTCTCGTTTTTCGCGTATCTTTTGGTCGTGTTTATAGCCGATAATTCATAGCTTAGTAGCCCGCGGTGAGACCAGTGCCTTAGGCTGATGATGAGAATTTTAAATCACATACAAATCAACCAAAGACAGATGCAACATGGACGCAGATTTGTAGCCAGATATACTGACAGACATATTTTACGTCGGAAATAGTAAAAATCCGTGATATTCGTCGCAACCACACATTTCTGGGATAAAACATGAACACAGAGGCGAAATATTTCACAGATGGAAAAAGTCAGGTGAATCTGTAAAGTTTGTTCTTCTTTCACCAAATTTTGACGCGAATGCATAAAATACATAAGTGGTGTGGTGACGGCAGTAATAATACTAATATAGTACATTTCGATACAAGTGCAAAAAAATCAAGACGTCCACTGCTGAACATAGGCCTCCCCTTTGGACCTCCACGTGTACCGGTTAAATGCGACCTGCATCCAGCGTGTCCCGGCGATCTTCATAAGGTCGTCTGTCCATAGCGCATACATAGGTATAACTATAGGTAATAGCAGAGATACCATCCAGGCCGATGAAATGTGATCTAAATTCAAAGAGTGTATACTTTGTTAGAATTTATTTAGTTAAAAATAAAGTCTATCGATGAACAGCTAGGAGTGTGGGCGATGGTACTTAAAGCTTTCAATCGGCCTCCTAATTGACACGTCTATTTGAAATAAAATTAGCAATAAGGTTATGACCTAAAAGCCTGGATAAGTCTTTTCGGATAAAGATTAGCTAAGAGCTTTCAGGCTAAAAGTAAAAATAAAACTGGATATTTTTAACAAGACGAGAACTGAATTGGTTATAAAAGATACAAGAGGTGGTATAAAGCCGCGTTTTCACTTAATGTTCTGAGCGATCATTCGCTTGTTTGTCGGCTGACGAACGAACATTTTACTATGTGAATTATCGTTTTCATCTCCCCAGAACGAACGAATGCTCGCTCAGAACACTAAGTGAAAACGCGGAAGAACAAGTCAAAAGTATTTAAAAACATGGCGGCTAATTTATACACGGTAGGAACGAGTATCTCGAAAAAACTCCCTTCACTCATTCTTAATTTCCAAATTATACTGTGTGTAAGTCTAATACGAGCGATCAATTAAACCAGGCATGGGATTCATTAGTGTTATCATGGATTACAAGGTTTCTTTAAAGTTACTCGTAATTATGACCCCACAGATTTTTTTTTAAGATTTTCGGAGCAGCAATGTAGGTACGAACATTTGTTATTGTTGATTTTGCACTTTTGGCAGTTATGTCATCTGCTTTTGAAATTAGCTGTCAACGAGTGTTTAACTCGCGTATGTTGCTCTACATTGCGCGCCGAATTATTTTGTTTGGAAAATTTTGTTGCTCTAATTTTAAGTAAAAGTTATTTGAATGTACTTATTATGTCGTAAACTAACACCCGTTAAGAGCTTCGCCCGTATTAGACTTACACCCTGTATTTCATGCGAGTTACTCACATGGTCTAAGTCGAAGACACGCTCCACATGTTTCCATCCGTATTATGAGGATCTTTCTCAAGAGCCAATGGTTATGGCTGACGTTAAAAAGCGCGAGCAACTCGCGTGATATATAATCTTAGTATGCGCAAGCAATAAGGCTTTTTTGGAATTTTATTACTGTTAGATGCTGTTAGTAAGTGTCATTGGGCTGCTCTACATGATGACATCATTACAACCAAAATATTTTATTTTAGTACAGATGGTGTACTTTTTAGGCTCTAGTGCGAGAAGTGTGTCATTTTACGTCAGGTCTATAACTTCGGAGGGCCATCTGCACTAAAAAACGTCGTACGAGACACGTGTCGTAGTGTACCTACTATTTTAGTACAGATGGTGCCTTTTTAGGCTCAAGTGCGAGAAGTGGGTCATTTAACGTCAAGTCCAAAACTTCGGAGGGCCATCTGTAATAAAAAAACATACGAGACACGTGCAAAAAGAAAAATCGAATTTCATGTTTTTCGCACTTGTGTCGTAATGTACTATTTTCTACCCCCGTATTTTAATTTGTCATTTACAGAGTCGTGAACACACCTTTAAGGCCCTACCTTACAGATGTCTACATATATTGTCTATTCCCTATAAACGCATTCGAGCATACACGCAGTGCGTTTTTGGATTTTAAGATACCTCGACTATACACGACGTAATGAAATATGTACATGGCTGCCAACCTAATTTTAAATGTCATTTCTGATGAATCGTAAACCATAGAGGAGCTTTCTTTTGTAATTTTGATGTATCCCGCCCGACCTATCATCATCATCACCATGTCAGCCAAAAGACGTCCACTGCCCGACCTATGATGATTAATAAAAATGTGTTTGACTAAGAATATTTTTCAAATATACAATTTAAAAAAAATTATATTATTTAGAAAAGTGAAATTCCCTGGAAATAGAAATGTCAGTACGTCATTTAATAGTGTTGTGTCTTAAAACTTATTTTTTTTCGGCAAGTGTGATGAAAAACATTATATGCATTACGATCGATAAGCGGAATACTAACTCGAGTCATAAAAGCCCTCCGCCTAACGGCGTCGGGCTTCTAGCACTCTCTTTAGTAATTCCGTACTTACCTCCCTTGATACACAATGTACTATTTCGGCTTCGCCTCAAATTGTTACCCATGCCACTCACCTTTTTTGACCGCTCTTAAACAAAGGTTGCAATTGTCAGGTTTTATTTCGGTATATTTTATTTTAACACAACACCACATACTCGAAAAAGGAATTACAAGCAACAATTCCGTTGTATCGGAAATTCACTTTAGATAAACTTTCGTCCGATTGAATAGCAGAACCTTGAAATCAATTTCGAGGAAAATGTCAAGTGAGAAATGCAATGAATACAAGTGGTTTGTTATCAAAAGGTTTTCCGGAATAAAAATACAAGCCATTTTATTACATATACACCGTGGTCTCCCATAACCCGAGAAATGTTAACAGTGTATTCCTGACCACATTGAGAAACTATAATGTCGAATAAACTTTTCTGGATATCGCCTAGTTTCAGAGTTATTACCAATTAAAAAAAAACATATTTTCTAACTGTTACTCAGTACAAAAGGTCTTTTTAACAGCGTTGGTGCCATTATGGAGAATAGTCTCACTAACCTCATTAATAAATGTCAAAAAGTGAGAAATAAATCCTTTAATAAAATAAGTAAAAAAAGTTTTAAGTTAAACGGTTTTTATTGCACCAAAAACTAGAAAATAAAAATTTGTTATAACTAACCGTGATGCAACTTTCTGTAGATTACTCATGTGAAACTATTATCACTGTAGTTTTCCCAAGTCGGATGCTGAAAGCCACGTTTAGCCTCTATGTCCGTGGATTAAGCGTTACCTAATCGGAAACTATTACTAAACTAAAATAAAAACGTGGGGCGTACGCAATTGTGATTAAGTCACTATAGTTATTTAAGAACACACATATAAATCAAGACAGCAATAGTGTAATAAGTTTCGTTCTGGCCTTGATAAAAGATATTTACCTCTGTGGAAGTGACGGAACAGATGGATGATTAATTGCAAAATTAAAGCTACAATAACATATTTTGAACTTGTATGTTTCTTTCTTCATAATAACGCCCCACGTTTTTATTTTAGTTTAGTAAAAGTTTCCGATTAGGTAACGCTTAATCCACGGACATAGAGGCTAAACGTGGCTTTCAGCATCCGACTTGGGAAAACTACAGTGATAATAGTTTCACATGAGTAATCTACAGAAAGTTGCATCACGGTTAGTTATAACAAATTTTTATTTTCTAGTTTTTGGTGCAATAAAAACCGTTTAACTTAAAACTTTTTTTACTTATTTTATTTTCAAGTTTTTAGTGCAATTGTTAAGTTAATTTCCGATACCATACCGATGTTGTTTGTGATAGTTATGTAGGTAATACAATTATGAATGCTAAGTAGCGTTTATACTCTCGCGCTTTCATCACGAATCACGGCACATATGTAAACCTAATGGACATTATTTTATGTGTAACGCGAGGCGAATCCCTGCTGAATAGATATTTTTAGAATTCCGACACCATTTTTTTAGATTTAATATCTCGATTGACAAAGAAAAACCAAAGGCTCGGCGTGGTTAATGTAAGGTTGAATGCCCGAAGTATCTCAAATGGACGTGTCATTCATACATTAAGTAGCTTAGATAACAGAGATCTGACAATAAGGAATATATCAATCAATTTGGTTTATTGAGAATTTTAAGTTAAAATTTTTATACAAGTCTAATTTAGAGACTATAAAATATAAACTCATTCTCTGAGTCAACCAACCGGAGGACCGCAGGTCTGACGGAAAGTCCGACGCGAACCGAGGGCCCAAAGGGTCAATCCATGCAATCTATCAACCTGAGTGCCATAGGCCCGACGGCACTATGGCACGCACTACGTGAATCCGAGAGACAACACTCTCTGTATATCAACTGGAACTGGCCCTACGCGAACCACTCACGCTGTCACTCTATCAGCTGGAGGGCCGCAGGCCCGACGGCTCGCTCTACGTGAACCACTCACGCTGTCACTCTATCAGCTGGAGAGCCGCAGGCCCGACGGCTCGCCCTACGCGAACCACTCACGCTGACACTCTTATCAGCTGGAGGACCGCAAGCCCGATGGCTCGCCCTACGTGAACCACACACGCTGTCACTCTATCAGCTGGAGGGCCGTAGGCCCGACGGCCCGCCCTTCGCGAACCACTCACGCTGTCATTCTATCAGCTGGAGGGCCGCAGGCCCGACGGCTCGCCCTACGCGAACCACACATGCTGTCACTCTATCAGCTGGAGGGCCGCAGGCCCGACGGTTCGCCCTACGTGAACCACTCACGCTGACACTCTTATCAGCTGGAGGACCGCAAGCCCGACGGCTCGCCCTACGTGAACCACTCACGCTGTCACTCTATCAGCTGGAGGGCCGTAGGCCCGACGGCCCGCCCTTCGCGAACCACTCACGCTGTCATTCTATCAGCTGGAGGGCCGCAGGCCCGACGGCTCGCCCTACGTGAACCACTCACGCTGTCACTCTATCAGCTGGAGGGCCGTAGGCCCGACGGCCCGCCCTTCGCGAACCACTCACGCTGTCATTCTATCAGCTGGAGGGCCGCAGGCCCGACGGCTCGCCCTACGCGAACCACACATGCTGTCACTCTATCAGCTGGAGGACCGCAAGCCCGACGGCTCGCCCTACGTGAACCACTCACGCTGTCACTCTATCAGCTGGAGGGCCGTAGGCCCGACGGCCCGCCCTTCGCGAACCTCTCACGCTGTCATTCTATCAGCTGGAGGGCCGCAGGCCCGACGGCTCGCTCTACGTGAACCACTCACGCTGTCACTCTATCAGCTGGAGGACCGCAAGCCCGACGGGTCGCCCTACGTGAACCACTCACGCTGTCACTCTATCAGCTGGAGGGCCGTAGGCCCGACGGCCCGCCCTTCGCGAACCACTCACGCTGTCATTCTATCAGCTGGAGGGCCGCAGGCCCGACGGCTCGCCCTACGCGAACCACACATGCTGTCACTCTATTAGCTGGAGGACCACAAGCCCGACGGCCCGCCCTTCGCGAACCACTCACGCTGTCATTCTATCAGCTGGAGGGCCGCAGGCCCGACGGCTCGCCCTACGCGAACCACACATGCTGTCACTCTATCAGCTGGAGGGCCGCAGGCCCGACGGCTCGCCCTACGTGAACCACTCACGCTGACACTCTTATCAGCTGGAGGACCGCAAGCCCGACGGCTCGCCCTACGTGAACCACTCACGCTGTCATTCTATCAGCTGGAGGGCCGCAGGCCCGACGGCTCGCCCTACGCGAACCACACATGCTATCACTCTATCAGCTGGAGGGCCGCAGGCTCGACGGCTCGCCCTACGTGAACCACTCACGCTGTCACTCTATCAGCTGGAGGGCCGTAGGCCCGACGGCCCGCCCTTCGCGAACCACTCACGCTGTCATTCTATCAGCTGGAGGGCCGCAGGCCCGACGGCTCGCCCTACGCGAACCACACATGCTGTCGCTCTATCAGCTGGAGGTCCGCAGGCCCGACGGCTCGCCCTACGCGAACCACTCACACTGTCACTCTATTAGCTGGAGGGCCGCAGGCGCGACAGCTCGCCCTACGCGATTCACTCACGCTGTCACCATGAGTCTATCAGCCGGAGGGCCGCAGTAATGACATACGGTACTAAACCGTGATCGCTTACAATGGGCCTCATAAGAAGGCTCAAAGTCACCCAAAGGGCAATGGAGAGGCCTATGCTAAGAGTCTCTCTGCGAGATTAGATTACAATTGAGACCATCCGCAGCAGAACCAAAGTAACCGATGTAGCTCTTCGAATCGCTTAACTGAAATGGGTGGGGCTCGTCGCGCGTGGATTGCGTGGAACCGATGGCCGTTGGGGCGGTAAGGTTCTAGAGTGGCGGTCACGTACCGGAAGGCGCAGCGTGGGTAGGCCCCCCACAAGGTGGACTCGTGACCTGGTGAAGGTAGCTGGATGCGGGTGGCACAGGGCCGGTCCTTGTGGCAATCTTTGGGGGGGCCTATATTCACCAGTGAACGTCTTTCAGCTGATATGATGATGATGATGATGTTAATTAATACCGTTTGTTTCTACCAAATATCTAAAGCAGTACTGCAAAATCTACATATCGCTAAACCTAGCGGTTGTGGCAGGCAGTAACACTGGAGTATCAGATTTGAGGAGTTGGATGTTAGTATTAAATTCGCATGTTTCTACTTAATATCTAAAGAACTTCTTTAAAATCAAGATATCGATAAAACATAAACCTTGCGGTTATTGTAGGCAGTACTGCAGCATCAGGAGTGAGGAGTTGGAAGTCAAGATCAGGCTGTTAGTATTTGATTATGCCAAACATGCTATACTTTCATTTTCACGTGTCTAACACTCTCGGTTAAGGTAAGCAGTACGTCTGCAGCATCAGGCTTTGAGGATACAAGGATACAAATATTATATTATTGCATTGTCATGGGGACTTGATAAGAGTTCCAAATTTTATTGATTTCGGTGCAGTAGAAGTGGTCGAAAAATCGATCACAAGATTTGAAGCATCGACGACAGTTGATACGCGGTGAAGTTAATAAAAACCGTTTAAAAAAATGAGGTTTTTGTAAAAAAAAAACCTTAACACTTGTAAGTGCTACTTTTATGAACATCATTTACTTTGTATGTTAAAATACATACAACAATAAAAAAAACTATTTTTTTTTGCCAAAAATGACAAAAGTCATGTAATAATTTTTGTATGTTTTTACATCAAAAATGCGTGGATAAAATTTTTCGGGTTATTAGAGACCACGGTGTATTGTATTCGTACGCCAAAAGGCACGTCATAAGTAACTGTTCTTTAGCATATAATAAAGCCCGGACGACGGGAGCAAAATGAACTTTTCACTAGTGCTTGATGAAATATCAATTATTATTGACAAATTATTCTTTATCAATTTTAGATCGCAATGCCTCTGACTACGTAAATACGGTTACATAAATTACTATTGATCAATATTTACAATTCAGTTATATTACATATATTTCAATTTATTTGTAATCAATTTTGTTTAAATAAATAAGTAAAAAATATGGTTCTCAATTTGACAGTTTTTTTGTGTGTATGTTACTTAATATCTCCAACCGATTTGATTTTTTTGAATCTTGTTTGTATAACCTCTAAATTGGTCCCGTTGGCGCAAAGACGGGGTCTGATGATGGGATCTTGGAAAAAACGGTTGAAACTATTATTTTCATTTGGTGATTATTGTCAAAAACTAATTCTCGATAAAAACTATAACTATAAAGCTTTTCAATTATAAATATTAGATGTCATATATATACCAAAGAAAAACGACCAAGATCACCTAACGGGATCAAACCCACGTGCTCAACTTTCGCGGCTGATGCCTGCAACCCTCGGTCATTCGGTCTTAGCAACCACCGGTCAATTTTCTCGGGTAGGTATATGCAATCCCTTACAAGGCTAGGCGCCTTTGACTATAAAACTTTTCCAAACAACCATAGACTGTCAAACGACTGAAATCCGACACAAAAACAACACCTGTATCGCATGAGCATTGCTCACTCCGCAAATGTTATCATAAAGGGATTACGTTGCGGCGCGTCGATGTATTTGCGACAATTGGCTTTCCGAAATGGTTGGCTGTCGGATTTTGGTAAAGGAGATAAGCTTAATGTATGGGTCACGTCGATAATATCGATCACGTATCTAGGTGAGCTACTTGAATCATCTGAATTTGTCAAACAAGATTGTTTTTTTTAATACCTAGTTTAAATAGCCATATGGACAAAAACCTGCCTCTTGAAATTATCGAATTATCACTTTTTCAATAAATCTCTGAAGTGGATTTATCTGAGTTTGAAGTAAACCAACACAATTAGCCAATTTGGTTTATATAACCCTCAAAATGTATGTTCTATGGTTTAATATATTTTGTATATGGTTAGCTCTGTATATTTTGTTTTATTTTGATAATTAGAGGTAGATATAACAAATTTCCCCCTCTGTCGGTCACCCGTACGTTATGACTACGAAAGCTGTAAGTAATGTGTTTGAAAAGTCGGAACGAATTAAATATATTAAAACGCAACACTCGATCTGTTTTCTCAGTTAAATTAAATTTTAAAGAAATCATGATGTTTACCAGTGTATATCACGAGTATTCTGACTTGAATTACCGAGAAAACCGGGAAAAACCGGTATATTTTCAGGACAAAGGTGACCATAAATTCGCGTGCGCAATCCGCCTGATTTAATTAAATGCTTGTCTTGTTTCTTTTGACCCCCTTTTTTACACGTAGGGGTGTGGATTTTGGTCCGGACCCGAAGCATTATATTTACGAGGGAAATTTTACGCTGTTTTGGTGTGAAACTATTTATGGGGTTTTTTAGGGTGCAACTATTGGTTTACCCTTCGTGAATATTGAACGTTTATTTTTATTACATCGATAATTTATTATTGGGTATAATTATACCTAATTGAATTTAAGCTTTCGTGAGACATAATGTCATTGTGAATACATGTTATATAGTAATTCTTAAGATTTCCTGACAACTTATGGTGACTTTTAATCTTACATGTTTTTGTTTTTATGACTATTGTTTATATTGCAGGTGACATTGTATACATATATATCTTTATTAATCTAACTGTTGACATACGAATTAAAATATTATGTATTAGTAATGTAATAATATCTTGCGGACATTTTGGATCAAACTGTAAGTCCGCAAGAGTTTGCGATAAATAAAAAAAAAATAAATAAATAACTATGAATATATTTATACGGTTACGCTCACGTATACGACATGTTTCGGAGAGCCTAGGTGCCCTAGGTCTTCATCATCATCAGCCTATGATAGTCCACTGCTGAACGTAGGCCTCTCTTATTAATTATACGTATAGATGCATTAGGAGGTAATGCCCATAATCGCCACGCTGGGCAAGCGGATTGGCGATCGCAGCAATGTGTCCACTATGATGACGCTGCTGCCCATCATAAATCTTTTATCAAATAATTGTAAGTGATACTTCAATCCCTTAGTCGACTCTTACGACACCCGCAGGAGGAGTTGGGGTGGTCACAAATGTATTCTTACTGCCGTCACCACACGGTTAGCCCCCGGCTAAAACCTCATAAATAGTTTCACACCAAAATACGGCAATGGAGATCTATATAGGCTCTCCCGTGTAGTGACACGTGAGTTTATCCGTTAAATTATATTTATAGTCATAAATTCTTATGAAAGTTTAAAATTCAACTTGTAAAATCTTGGACATTAAATCTTCAAGTCGGACAAAATTAGATTCTTTAATTTTCAATGTCACCCGTACCTACTCTATTACAACCGTTTTCTTTGAAACCACGACGGGAATCGTTAATGAGTCCGACATAGGCCGTTTTACCCTGTATTCGTCGAACAAGTCTTCAAAGTTAAAAATTAATGAGGGTACTTCTTTTACACTAATGATTGTAATTATATCATACCGATTGATTTAAATTATATAGGGTAATCTCAAACACGTGTTCAGTTACATTTTACAATTTCACTGTCTGCCTCTCTAACTTACGCATATATTAGCTAGAAACAGTAAATTGTAACTTTATAAAACACGACCCAGTGGCCCGTTTCTCGAAAGCTTGTTGTAACTTGTAATGTAAGTGGAAGTCTCTTTTTAACACTATTAATTAGATAAGGACTTCCGCTTGTATTACAAGTTACAAGCTTTCGAAAAATAGGCCCCACTCTTAGACTGTGGAATAAACAACTGACAACGACATGAAGTATCTACACTACCTACCTCTGGTCGTATAGATTATTACGGATTACCCATTGCTATACAATGTGTGATCTTGCAATGGCAGTCGTTTTGAGCGTGTGCGTTTCAACTGGGACTTACAGTTGTAGGTACAAGTGAGAGAGTGTTTTAAATTGAAACGAGTTACAAAATTCCTTTACGCACGTGTATCCTACGACATTTTTCAGTATAGTTAGATGGTCCTACGAAGTTTTGACCCGACAAAAAATTAACCACTTATATTATGGGTCGATACAAAAAAAAATTACAATCAAGGAAAACGATACACGTACCCTTTTCGCTCTTGTCACTATGATAATAAAGGTCAAAAAGGTACACAAATGCATTCATTTTACTGAACATTGTTGAAGGCCTCGATGAAAACAAAATTTAACATCACTTTTTTGGTGTTACGAAGTTAAATTCTGTGTAACCTCGGCCAGTATAAAAGGCGACAAAATCAAATCCTATGAACGGTCAATACCGTCCATAGGAAATTTGACTTTGTCGCCTATACTATATGGTATACTCTGTCCAACAGCCTTTGACAGTAGATAAAAGATGCAAATAAAATAAATGTAGGTGCAATTATTGTTTTGCATATAAATACACATATATGTATTGTAGGTGCAATTCAATTTATTTTTACCTACATTTTATTTTATTGGCATCATTTATCTACTGCCAAAGGTTGTTGGACAGACTATACCATATAGTTTGCATGACTTACGTAAAACAATGTTTTACTTAACAGCATTTTCTTTATACTTGGCGACTAAAAGTGTTGATATTAGTTTCGGCTTTAATTAGCTTCAGCTAATGTAAATCACAATGTAAATTACAGTTTTGTATTAGGACGGCGCGTCTGGAAATACTATTAGTCTATGGTTATACCCTGAACGCAAACAATCTCATGTAACAAAAGAGTGTTATGGAACCTTTAAATGAACAATGACGCTTAGCAAATTCAGCTATATTTTCAAACACATGAGAGAGACATCCGATATGTGTTATCGCGACAGTTGATACGCGGAAACATTCGTTTTTAAAACATGTGGTGAATCTGGCGTATGGTTTTTACAATGTAGATCTAATACGGGCGATAAATGAAACTAGGCTAGATTAAATTCGAGTAATAGGTATTTAAATTGCACGCAGAGCAGATGGTCGATGGGGTCGAAAAGTGCTCGAGTGGAGACCACGGCTAGGCAAACGCAGCGTAGGACATCCACCCACAAGATGGACAGACGACCTTATGAAGGTTGCCGGGACACGCTGGATGCAGGTCGCATCTAACCGGTACATGTGGAGGTCCAGAAGGGAGGCCTATGTTCAGCAGTGAACGTCTTATGGCTGAGTTGATGATGATGAATATTTAAATTACGTTGAATTATGAGCTTTTTGACTTTTAGGGACAAATTAAAAAACCTAATTGTAGTCGGCTTTGTAACGACAATTAAGCACCAAATTTCTGTAGAAACCCAATTTTGGTGTTAATTTTATGATATAAGCCATTTATGATATTGTCAGCCTCCGTAGCCTAGTTGGTAGTGACCCTGCCTACGAAGTTGGAGGTTAAGGGAATCCCGGCGAGGGGATTATTTGTGTATTTATTTATCACATATATTTGTTCCTTGGTCACGGCTGTCTATGTATTTAAGTATCTGTATGTATATATCTATTATATATATATCGTCGCCTGTTACCCACATCACAAGCCTTAATTGAGCTTACCGTGGGACTAGGTCGATTTGTGTAAAGATGTCTAAAAATATTTATTTCATTATTTAATTTATGATCATAATATGGTGTCAGTGGGACCGATCGCATTCGGAACAACACACTGCGCTCAAAAACTCGCATTGCTGACGTAGGTAAGAAACCAGCTAGGCTTAAGTGGGACTGGGCTGGCCACGTCTGCCGCATGCATCCGGACAGGTGGGCTAGCGTAGCCACCAAGTGGATGCCGCAAAATGGGCGCAGACGCGGCAGACCAAAACGGAGATGGCGGGACGACCTGGGTGCTTAGCTAAGTTGCCAATCGCTAGCGCTTAGTCGTCAATCGTAAACGAAAGGCAGCTAATTGTCTTTGTTGGACTAATATGAACGAGTGACAGAGAGGGAAAACTACGATACGCTACTAAGCGTTAGCGATTGGCAACTTGGCTAATCATCCTGGATGCCTTTCTTAGCAACTGGCCGGAGGAAGCACACACTCGGGAGTCCTTTGCTCAGCAGTGGGACACAAATATAGGCTGAATAAAAAAAAACGTTGATAAAGTTTAAATTTCTATACATATCGTACTTAATTGTCGTTACGAACGTGACTGGAATTAAGGATTTTTGATATCATGCTAATTGGGTGTCCCTGAAAGTGAAAATGCCCTTATAAATCTAATATTATGTTTGTCACAATAAATAATTAATACCGTGTGTAAATCTAATACGGGAGATAAATTCAACCAGGCATGGGATTCATTAGTGTAATCATGGATTACGAGTTTTTTTTTAAATTACACTTCATTATAAATATAACCCCATAGATTTTTTTTAAGATTTCCGAAGCAGCAATGTATGTACAGGTGTAGTGAGAAATTACTTGCCTTCGGAAACGTTCGTAAACACATGCTGTTTCAGGCAGTGTCACCGAGTCTGACTGAAGTAGCATGACAACTATTACTGTCAGTCTCAGTGAGATAGACTGAAACAGCATGACGTTGACGAACGTTTCCGAAGGCAAGTCATTTCTCACTACATCTGTACGAACATTTGTTTATATTGATATGGCAGTTATGTCATCTGCTTTTGAAATTAGCTGTCAACGAGCCTTTAACTTGAGTGTGTTGCTCTACATTGCGCGCCGATTTATTTTCTATAGATAATTTTGTTGCTCTCATTTTCAGTAAAAGTTATCTAAATGTACTTATTATGTCCTAAACTAAACGAACTCTTAACGGGGGTTGTTAAGAGCTTCGCCCGTATTAGACTTACACCCTGTATAAGTATCAAAACAAAAGAAATATCTGCTTGAAAGAGAATAACGGATAACTGCTGATTGTTACAATAATGTGATAAACCGACGAAAACAAAGTCGTCATAATTCATGCCCGTGTGGTTCCTAATACATAATATTATCAATAGGTATTTGGTTAATAACCACCATAAAAAAGGAGTTTCTTAATTCGACGGTTTTTTTTTGTTTTTTTGTATGTATGCTAACTGGGTATTTCTCATTTACTGGGACTGGGCTGGCCACGTTAGCCGAATGCATCCACAGAGGTGGGCTAAACTAGCTACGGAGTGGATACCGCAGTGGAAACGGCGAATTGGTTGACCCACGAAGAGATGGCGGGATGACCTGGATGCATTTTCCAACAGCTGGTCAGAAATTGCCCTAAATCAGGAAGTTTGGAAATCTAAGCCTTTGCTCAAATGTGGGACACAATTTAGGCTACGTAATAAATGTAGCTTTTTCGGACGGAGCCCTGTAAACTGTTTTCCCGAAAATATATAACTTCCTGTTTTTCCTAATCATAATACGACCCTTAATATCGCCACTAATTCTGTTAGATATACCACGGTCAAAAAAACCTGATAAGGTTTACCACGGCAAAAAGAACTGATAAGGTTTTTTTGGCCCTATAAAAATAACAATATCACTGTATTTGTTATCTTTACTCCCTATAAAACTTTGCCGATGTATTTTTACGACACGACGGGAACATATTTAAAATACAAGTGTTTATTCAACGGAGCTACTTATAAAAGATTTTCTCGAGGAAAACAACTCTATTTTACGAGTGCTATAACATGATATGTAACCCTTATGGAGCTAGTGTCTGTGAAAGTCTTATAGGAAGCTTATTTCTTTACTCTCTTATTCATAAATTGCTCCTAACTTAGCTAGCCGCTAAGTATTGTTTGTCCCTTTCAGTCTTATCAGTATGTGTGTATGAGCGAAAAGGACAAACAATACTTAGAGGATGCTAAGTTAGCAGACGTTTATGAATAAGGGCGTTAGTTTCTTACCATTAATAAAGTACAGCTATATATCGAAACGGCCAGGGTGTTCGTGAAAATCGAAGCCGCAGGCCTACTCAAGATGACATTCAGCAATCGTATACGATAAGCGAAAAGAAAAAATGTATGAGAATGAAAGATTCGTACGAGAAGTCACGTGACCATTTTTATACATTATTACGGCCACGTGACTTATCGCTTATCGTATACGATTGCAGAATGACATCTTGGCTTGAACTGCAGGCCTCTATTATCATGGCGTTAGAGTTCATATTCAGATGGTGAATGATAGTTTTGAATATATATTTTTAATACCTTCTTAGATACATTCCTTGGTCATGGATATTAAGAAGTCAGAAATTCTAGTAAGTATACCCGTAAGACAAAGTGTGACCATGCTAAGATTTTATGAATTTCTCGCCAATAATGTAGGTAAAATTTAAATGGTTGTGACCATTTAAATGTGCTCTGATAGCAGAATGAGTCGTTTAACTAGTCTTAAAACGTTATAAAGGAGTGTTGTGATTAGGAGTCGGAACTATGGGTGCAAATGCAAAACTTTAGCTAAACTTGTGGACATGTAAGAGTACATACATCCAAAAAATATACATATCTAGTATATGTACACACCCAAACATTGTAAGTTCAAGATTCCAAGATAGGGAATAAAATTGGATGAGTGAATATTTCAGCGTTTCAACCGCCTAATTTTGATGGCATCATTTTTGCATTTCTAAACGTCTCAATGTTATGCTTCGTCATTTGTATAAGGTACCGTGCCTCCTTCAAATTACAAAGTAGCACATTGTAAGGAATACAAACTTCGGCAAAAATTATGCCACCAAAATTAGACGGTTGAAACGCTTAGATATTCACCCGGATACATAATTTTCAAAAATAATTCGTATTTTTCTTGGTTAATGTGTTCCCAATGTCGATTTTGAAATTTTGTTAAAGTTTTGCACCCGTAGTTCCTACCCCTAGCTTTATAATATTTAAATGAAATTCCGCAAGAAGTCATTCAGCGATACAATTCATTCACGGCATGAGGATTGTTGTTTTGCTAACAAATTGAACGAGTGAATGGAATTCAAAAGTTTGAACTTGCCTGTAAAGGTATTTAGCTTTACAGAACGCAGCTTTTGCATGCTTCATTTGAATTCATTTTCATTGAGATATGTAGCCTTGTTTTAGTAATATAAATTCTTAAAGTTCTTTAGTCATCATCATAAAATATTGGAATCCTAGGTTCTGGATTCGATATTAAGGTATGATTAAGGTTAGGTAGGTAAGATTTTCTTACAAAAACATTTTAATAAAATAATCAAATTTCAATGATTAGACTTGAGTCGAGTGGGTGTGGAGTTGATATAGTGTGC
>JALPQI010009150.1:0-48073 GCA_025490895.1 Thaumatotibia leucotreta
AGTCGTTTAAGTCAATTGAACTTTAACAAAAAAGTGCCACCATAGGCGTTTGAAGCATTTAGCCTCCATTTAAAATAAAAGAAGCATGTCGCTTGAACCATTTAGCTCTTCCCAATTTTTAGGGCATGAGTCGCTTCAACCAAATACGTAAAACTCTAAACCATAAAATGTATGTTATTTAAGCACTTTGAACCTCTTTTTATAGATGAGAATGTCGGTTGAAATAGAATATTTGTTTGACCTGTGTCATTTAAATCCTTATAATAAAATCATAATGCATCATATCAGTGTAGCTTAAATCATCAAAAATTTCTATGAGAAACTTTTGACTCGGCGGTACAATCACACTGTTGCCGCCGTCGGTGCTTTTTGAGCCACTCGCCTATAACTACCGCCGCCCGGCGCGGGCGCGTCAATCACTTGTAGTCTGTGCCGGTAGGCGCATGTGCCGTAGTGATTTGTGTGTGATACTGAAATCGTGTATTTCACATTATGAAATAATTTAATTATTTTCATTGTTATTTCTTGATTACGTATTTAATAATAATTAAAGTTTAAGTCTAAATACTTACCTACGTATTTCTGCCGCTTATATTGTAAATAAAAACTGACTACATAAATAATAAAACTTAAGATTAAAAAATGTAACGTAACTATCAAGCGTAGTAATAAATTAATTAAAGATGTTAGGCAAAAAGAGCATTTTTTTCCAATAAAAGCGACAGAAAGGTTATTGCGGATGTAACGCTGTTGTAATCAATATCCTCAATTTTTCTAAGACTGATTCTGCCACATAACTATCTAATTATGTTATTAGAAGCAAATATTTTTCTTTATATACAGTCGACTCTCGTTATTTCAAACCTGCGATAATTCGAACCTCTCTATAATTCGAGTTCCCTAGAAGATCAGTTGCTATTTCGAAAAAAATCAATATATTATTAAACACTTGGTAATTCAAACAAAAAAGTAATAGCTACACAACAAAACCACGCGTTAATTCGAACTCGTGGGCGTCAAACACTCGCCAATTCAAAGTTATGAGATTAAAGAGGCAAGAAGTATCCTACATTTTAGAAAAGTTGCACAAGCATTTGTTGTTAATTACATATTTGTTTGCCACTCAGTTAAGCTATTTTTCCGTTGGTTATTTTGTACAGATTAAAAGTTTACGTTAGTTATGAGTCCTAGAAAGTATAGATGCTTGACGATTGCTGAAAAGAAGGATTTAATCGAAAACTAATAATTAATTAACATTATGTTTGTACAATGTATGTGCTTCTAATCTTTTGATATTGTTAAAAAATGCATTTAATAAAACATAACAGTTGATTATTGCTTAATACCTCGTACTTTAATTTTTTTTCCCGTATATTTCCGACCATTTGATATTTCAAACTCTCGATAAATCGTTATATTTGGATACGTCCTTCGAGTTTCGAATTAACGAGAGGCGACTGTAGCAATAAAAATTGAGAAAAACGATTTTCATTCATTTTGTTTTCTTTAGACCTGCAGAGTAATTATACCTTTGTCTCTAAATATCCGAGCTTCAACCACCATGTTTAATCATATTCATATAATTCCTGAGATTTAAGCAATCCGTTTTTCAACGAGTGTGTGTCATTAAGTCAATTAGAATCGCCACTTATTTCCATTAAAGAATCGCTTAAACTGTTTAGCCTTACCCCGTTGTATAGTAAAAATAGCGCTTAGCTCATTTAGCCTTCTTTTAAAAAAAGTGCACTTGTACACTACAGTCATTTGACTTGCCTCCGGCGGCAGACGCTGTTGGTATTTGAACCAATTAGCCTTTCTCTCATTTTTAGCAGATTTGTCTTAAGCGACCTTTATTTCGAGACATAATAAACTAATTTTATCAAGGTAGGAACCAAAGTATGCGCCTTTATATCTTGAATATTTGATGGCAGTTGCGTTACAATATACCTGTTACTTTTTTTGTAGCGATTTTTTTTCTAAAAAATAAAACTTTAAACGGCTCTCCTGTAAAGTTCATAAAATGTCGGTTAAGTCAATTAGCCTTTCTACCGTCGTTATGTTCTTGAAAACGTAAGCGAAATACAACGGCGAACATATTGATGGAAGTATTTTAATTTACGTTTTGCATATTTAAATCCATCTCCAATTCATTTCACAGTAAAAAATAAATACCTACTAAAATTCTTTACAGCAACGTATTCAAAATATATAGAAATAATAGATAAAAACAGTATTTACAACGATTTAAACATTATCTTATATATTTGCACTCTCCCGGCGCACATGCCGCACATCTGAACAAATCCCCATACTACCGCGACTGCTATAGCATTTGTGCGCGTAAAAAGAGGGCAAGGAGGTGAGGTTGTCGCTTACTCAAAAACTAAGCAAAAATCATGTGATGTGACAGTAATCTCATCCAGGTTCGGTACAACGTGACAGTAAGCCGAGGACTATGGGTATTTTCTATAGCGGAGCGAATTCTCTAACATTTCTGGTTAAGAAAAGAGGGACGATTAAAGACCGCTATAGCATTTGTGTCATATAAAGGGAGCCTTAACCCGAATGCTATAGCAGCTACGCCCTTGAACGTGTTAAGATATTAATGGACTAAGTATTTATACAGGGTGGAAAGGGACGACGTTCCTTCCCGCTACCGACCGAGTCTACCAACCATTACGATCAACTTTCAGTATGGGACCAACATCGAAATATCTTGAAAAAAATTTAACCCCTCATACAAAGTGGGTGATTGGTTAGAGTTCAATAGTATGGAAAAGTCAATACAAATACAAATACAAATATTTTATTGCGTTTCATGTGTACATTGGGTCTTTAAGCTATTCACAGTCTCAACATGAACCCTGTAAGGGTACAGCAATATACAACTTAATACTAATATTAATAGTTACAGAACATCTATTTATCACTTAAAAATTCTTGAGTACAATAATATGCTTTATTAATTAAATATCGTTTTAATTGCATTTTAAATCTATTTAAGTTTGTTTCAGCTTGTATAAGCTTAGGAATATTATTATAGATTTCAACTGCCATGCCAAATGGGCCAGAGCGTACCATTTTCATGTTGGAATTAGGACGGGCCAATCTGCTATTGGGACGC
Organism: Thaumatotibia leucotreta; assembly: GCA_025490895.1. NCBI lineage: Eukaryota > Metazoa > Arthropoda > Insecta > Lepidoptera > Tortricidae > Thaumatotibia > Thaumatotibia leucotreta. The sequence goes on from JALPQI010009150.1 coordinate 3,125, forward strand.
AATCCTGATGGACGAGAATATTGGGGGAAAAGAGAGATGTTGTTTTTAACGAAAATGCTAACTTCCATAATATACATTGACGGCAAGGTTAAAATATTATGTTTAATGAAATAGTTCTTGCAGCTAGTCATAATGTTTATGTTTGCAATAATTCTGAGACATCGTTTCTGCAACAAAAATAGTTTGTCAACATCGGGCCCGTTTCCCCATAGCACTATGCCATATAACAACCATGCATGTGCATATGCGTAATAAGCACACTTGGCTGTCTTTACATCAGTACATTTTTTTAACTCGTATAGAGCATAACAGAATCTGCTCAACTTTGTACAAACTGAGTTGATGTGCTCTTTCCAATTGATTGTCGAATCTATATGTATGCCCAGCAGTGGGAAGGTTTCAACGCATTGTAATTTTGTGTCTAGAAATGCGTAATCTATATTTATGCTACGTTTCTGATAAGGCCTAAATTGCATGAGTTTTGTTTTATCAAGATTGAGTTTTAAATTATGGTCGTCTAACCAGGTAACAATATTTTCAGGGGATGAGTCTAAGTTATTATTTAATAGTGATTCATTATGACAAGGTATTATTAATGACATATCGTCAGCAAAAAGAGTACAAAATTTATCCGTAGCTTTGGGCAAGTCATTTATGTATATTAAAAATAGAATACAGCCGAGAACACTGCCTTGTGGTATTGATCGAGTGACAGAAGTTTTTTCTGACCTAAATGTTCTAATGTCACCAGTTAATAGGTTATGATGTTCAACTTCTACCCATTGGGTACGACCTGTCAGGTATGATACGAACCAGTTGTAAGCCAAACCTCTAATGCCTATACCAAACAACTTGTGTAGCAAAATATCGTAAAGAACGCAATCATAGGCTTTGCTCATATCAAGCAACACACCTATAGCATAGTTTTTATTATTTATTACATTTAATACTTCATTTATATATTTAAACACTGCAGATGTCGTTGATCTACCTTTCCTAAATCCATTTTGACAGTTATTAAACACATTAAACTTCTCACAAAAGGAATATAAACGATTAGACATTGCAGTTTCAAAAATTTTTGAAAATGTGGGGAGAAGGGCTATAGGGCGGTAGTTACTACAGTTATTTTGGTTGCCTTTTTTATGAATAGGTTTGATGATCGACATTTTTAGCATGTCCGGAAATGTGCCCTGGGTAAATGACTGGTTGATAAGCACCGTTAGAGCGGGTGTTAGCTCCTCGGCACATTTTTTAATTAAATGAGGTGGTAATTCATCATGACCGAAACTTCTTTTATTTTTTAAACCTTTGATTAATTTGAATATCTCTTGTTGAGTGACAGGACTAAGAAATATCGAGTTTTCGGAAGGTGAGATAATTGGCCGTCCGCGTGGAGTAGCATCGTTAGTACTTACTCCACCTACGGAAGTGAAGAAATTATTAAAAGAGTTTGCGACTTCTATAGGACTTTCCGTTATTTTGTTGTCTATATTTAATTTAATATTATTTCTATTTCTTGGTGGAAGTTTATTTGTCTGTTCTTTAACTACATGCCACATTGTTTTTACAATGTTATCTGTTTTTTTGATACGTGATATGTTTACGAGCTTTTTTGATGCTATGACCACTTTTTTCAGTAACTTTTCGTACTGCTTGTAATGAGCCTTTAGTATGTGGTTGTCAACTTGGGATACTAGTATTTTTAAAAGTCGTTTGTGTCTACAAGATATTTGTATACCCTTTGTTAACCAGGTTTTTTTGGTAGTTGTTTTTATTTTTATTTTAGTTTTAGGTATGCAAGAGTTTAATAAGTTAGTTAATTGTTCATTTAAAACATTGTAGTTTTCATTTACATTTTTATTATTATCTATTAGGTTGCAAAGGTTCATTTTATTCAGTTCATTTTTAAATTTTTGTATATTTTTTTCATTAAAATGCCTCTTTGACGTGATCCACGTACGCTTTTCTCAATTTTCCATGTACGCTTTCGATGTTGGTCCCATACTGAAAGTTGATCGTAATGGTTGGTAGACTCGGTCGGTAGCGGGAAGGAACGTCGTCCCTTTCCACCCTGTATATGATGACACGACGACATTTTTTTTTCAGATTGTTTTGTGGTAAAAGAAAAGAAGTCAATTTAGGGGTAGGTACCTATGCGTTATTAATTTCTAAACATCATAAAATAAGGGACGCCGCAGAGGTTTCAAAACAGGCTGATAATTACGAGGAAAACTACAATACGATCTCTACGATAATTCCGCAAGCTTTATCATATTTCATCACAAAAGTTGAAAACCCCATACGCAATCCTTTAAAAAATGAGCCAAGTAAGTCAACATTCAACGCTCCATACTTCGATAGCATCTCCCCACATTTTGACAATCAAAATGGCGCACAAATAACGTACTTGGAGGCAAGCCATCCGTCTCCCCCGATTTGCAAGGGTATGACAATTTATGAATGTCACCATTTGGATGGATTTGGTATGTACGGATGTTTATTTCAATGAGGTATGCGTGCGCTGTGATAAAATATTTATATTGGTATTTTTGTATTGAGATTCCGACATGATTTACTACTATGTTTATCCTTGGAAAGTATTATTTTATATTAGTAATAGTGAACAGTATGCAACCGCGAATACAGGACTTTGTTGAGGGGGGGGGGGGCATATTGCCCTATGATATGATAGTATTTTGTACTTACAACAGCACCTACGCATACCTAAGTCCAGTGTCAAGGAGGGACAAGAGCACTCATTGAAAAATAGTTCCGATCTTTTTGGTATTTGGGTAAATCAACTTTTTTCTGTCTGTCGGTATTATGCAAAAATATGCCACTTAAACTATGCAAACATTTTTCTGGTGTTAATTAAGCCCTCTTCTTAATGGGCCATTGATAAACATGGAGTATCATGCTTGCAAGCATAGCCTTTACGAGTACCTACGTATGAACGCATTAAGGTGTTCGCACATTATAACAACTCCACGCCAACGCGGCAGCAAATAGTCAACTGGTTGATCCATCCAATGGTCACTAATGGACAACGCGGCGTGAAAGAGTGGGCAATGTATAATATAGCATTTAAAGGACTATGCGTCAGAATTGCCCCAAGACCAAAAAACAGGAGAGTTGGATCATTCATTAAATAGGTCTTTAACTTTACTTCATATCATTCTATGGGCACGAAATCGAATTCCATTGCAGAACTGAGATATTCATATATTTGTCAGCGTGAATACGAGCTAATTCAGTACAAAAATCTGTAGATTCACCCACTAGTTTGTTTGGGTAGCTGCAGCTACCAGCGATCACCCTTATTTGTATATAAAATAAAGGCTGCTGTCGAAAGAAAAAAAAACAAATCGAGTGAGGTGGTTAACGTACAATCACTTGTGCACATTCTTTTTTTTACATACTTCGGTATCCTAATTATTAACGAACAGTATTTCTGATCGATTGTATTCACGCTGACAAAAATATGATGTAAAAAACGCCTTTAATTCGGTAAATAGGGACACTTTGCTGGCAGAAGTAAAGGAACAAATTCCCGAACTCTATAACTACCTTTATCTCTGCTATGCAGATCCATCTAAATTACTATACAAGTCCCACCAATTATCATCTGAGGTGGGATGTCAGCAAGGTGACCCCCTTGGGCCAGCAATTTTCAGTTTAGCCATAAATCACATAATACAAAAAATTAAATCAAAATTTAATGTCTGGTATCTAGACGATGGGACCCTAGGAGGTGACGTGGATACCGTACTGTCCGATTTGTCTCTTATCAAAACTAATTTTGAAAATATTGGTTTAGAACTAAATTATAGTAAATGCGAACTCTTTATTCAAAAGACTTCCTATAGTTTGACTGTTTTAAAATCCAAATTTGATTGTCTGACTCCTGGTATAAAAATAGTAGACAAATATTCACTTTGCCTCCTGGGTTCTCCTATTTTTGAAGAATCCTTTCCCGATTATATTTCTAACTCGATTTCTAAATTCCAAAATCACGCAAATCGTCTACTCGAAATTAGCCCTCATTATGCTCTTGCGATTCTTAAGTTTTGTCTTTTTGTCCCTAAATTGACATACGTGCTCCGTTGCTGTCCGTTCTGGAAAAATATTAATTTATTAACACCTTTAGACGACTTAATCAAAATTACCATAGAAAAAATTCTAAATATTCAGCTAACGGAGCGTTCCTGGTCCCAAGCATCCCTCCCTATTCGGTATGGGGGTTTAGGGATACGAAAAATTTCATGTGTGGCTTCTCCTGCATTTTTGGCATCCGTCCACAGCACGTCTGATCTCACAGGAAAGATCCTAAGGGCTCTGCCTATTAACTGTGAGACTGCGGGTTTGGAGGACGCCAAAAATGCATTCAAAATTGCTTGCCCTTCTAAAAATTTTCCTGACAACCTAAAATCGCAAAGGAGCTGGGACAATGTGTATTGTGATCTAACATACAATTCTCTTCTAAACAGCTCTGCAGGTCCGGATCGCGCGAGACTTTTGGCGGTCGGAACCCGGGAAGCTGGTTACTGGCTGCATGCCCATCCTTCGGCTAGTACTGGTACTTTCCTGGATCCGGCCTCTCTTAGGCTCGCAACCGGCCTGAGACTCGGGGCCGCGGTATGTACCCCCCACTTATGCTGTTGTGGCACAGACGTGGACCGACTGGGACACCACGGTCTAAGTTGTCAAAAAAGCGCAGGCCGTATTTCCAGACATGCGACGCTTAACGACATAATCCGCAGGTCTCTTGCCACGATCAACGTACCTGCTCTTCTTGAGCCTACTGGTATTATTAGGGATGATGGTAAGAGACCTGATGGTGTGTCTTTGGTTCCTTGGAGCTTGGGACGGATGTTGGTATGGGATGCTACTTGCGTTGATACCCTGGCACCGTCCCATCTTCAACGAACTACGTTTAAGGCAGCCGCTGCGGCTGAAAATGCCGAATTTTTAAAACGTAATAAATATAAGGGCCTCGGCAAAGAGTACGATTTTGTACCGTTTGGCGTAGAAACTTTAGGTTCTTGGGGCCCCAACGCACGCAAATTGTTTGCTGAGATCGCGAAACGTCTGGTTGATGTAACTAGAGACCGAAGAGCTGGCGACTTCCTCGCACAACGTATCAGTATTGCGATACAGCGAGGAAATGCCGCCAGCATCCTCGGTACAATGCCACAAGGGCCAATCTTAGATATAGGTTAGGTTAAGTAGATTAGTTAGATTTAATCTATGTACATAAATTGTAGTTTTGAAAATAAATATATTAAAATATGAATATCTCAGTTCTGCAATGGAATTCATCTGAGTGCCCATAGAATGAAATGAAGTAGATTGAAAGACCTATTCAACAATGTAACTTTTAGCTGTGTTGACTTTGGGGCAAAGTTCCATACAAAGTTGGGCATGGTCCTTTCAATATTTGGCATAGAGTCGAGTCGCCGTTGAGTCGTTATAATGTGCGAAGACCTGTAGGATGTCGATCACAGTCTATTGTGTCCACTATGATGACGCTGATGCGATAAAATGGTCAGTGACACTTCCATCTCTTAGTCGATACCATGAGAAGAGTCTTCCAACTAAATATTTTCTATTACCAATTATATCGCGAATGAAAGCTGTTGTAATTATAAATAATAATAAATTCATATCTTAGGCCATCTTACACAAACCGACCTAGTTGTACGGTAAGCTCAATTAAGCTTGTGATGTGGGTACTAAGCGACGATATAGGTACAGTCAACTACAAAGAGATGTATCCACGTTAGTCTTACAAAATGAAGTAAATTTTAATTTGCCATAATGAATTACCCTTGGTTAGTGACATTTCTAGTAGCAATCAAACCTTATAATATCATCGACTCGTTTAATATGCAACAATAATGTATCCCACTATGTTTCCTCTTAATTTATACTTACAAACCTCTTTTATTATCTACCTTTATGTATTGACAAATGTAGGTAAACTCCTAATGTTACAAAGAAATGTAACCAATAAGTTTAAATTCAGAATATAATCCAAACAAAACATTTTCAAATTTGGAAACAAAAAGTCTTCTTTACGTCATTTGAATACTTCAGTACTATAGAGGCGATAACTTCTGCGAAAATTGTGTTCGTTCAATGCCCGACCGATTGCAGCATTTGCAGCCGGTAATTAATGCTGAGGGTAGTTATACAAGATATTGAGTCTTTGAAGACATTATTTAATGTATTTTTTTTTGTTAAATTAAGGATTAGATTTTTTTGTTGATTATTTAAGAAAAATTTTGGTATAAATAAATATCTTCTTCTTGCAAACTTTTCCTTCATTTTTAATTCTGTAATTAGTTCGTTGAATGCAGTTTTTGCAATCCAAATGGCAAACGTATTTTCCTAGCTAGCGTCGGCATCTACTGCTGAACAGCAGCAAAGGAACATTCTCTGTCACTCCAATTAGGGTATAATAAGAGTGACCGTGACAAGTTCTTTCGATTTGATGATTTCGGATTTCGCGGTAGCGGTCCTGAGAGCCTATTGCAAGCCACGAACGAAGTTTTGCCTCTTTGTCACACTTACGTTCGACATTGCAAGTGTGAAAGAGAGGCAAACATCGTTCGTGGTTCGCAATAGGTCCTCTGGTTATAACTTATATTATAAAGAATATTTGATCCATATGCGACAAGGATTGCTTTGACGTCTGACTGACTGACAACTCACGAAAGCAGTGCAGACTTGTCACTGCATACATCTATCTCAGATTAAGGCAAACTATTCAAAATGGATACATTTCTTTAGAATATTGCAATATGACTTATATTTGTAATAACATATTGTTAGGTAATAAATGAAGGTTGCAGGAGTACATTCATGTGAAGTTTGGTTGGATACATAATAATTGTACTTAAAACGAATCGATAATAGTGTAAGATTTGGTGAATACTGAAAATGTCACGAAGCAAAGGTAAATAATTTTTGCATACTAAAAGTTCCTTCATTTTGTAAGACTAACGTGGATACATCTCTTTGTAGTTGACTGTACATACAATGTTATAGATAGAAACTTAAATTCATAGACAGCCACGACCAAGGAACAAATATTTGTGATAAATAAATACACAAACGACGAAGACGAAAATCATGTCAAATTCCCATGAAGCACCAACTCCCGTAATAATCGGAGACTTTACACTCGAAGTTGTAGACGAATATATATACCTAGGACAAACTATCCAGTTAGATAGGTCCAACTTCGAGAAAGAGGTCAATCGTCGAATCCGACTCGGTTGGGCAGCGTTCGACACGACACATATTTTCGTCCAATATTCCGCAGTGTTTGAAGACGAAAGTCTTTGATCAGTGTGTGTTGCCAGTGATGACATATGGTACTGAAACGTGGCCGCTTACAATGGGCCTCATAAGAAGGCTCAAAGTCACCCAAAGGGCAATGGAGAGGGCTATGCTAGGAGTCTCTCTGCGTGATCGGATTAAAAATGAGACCATCCGCAGCAGAACCAAAGTAACCGAAATAGCTCTCCGAATCGCTAAACTGAAGTGGCAGTGGGCGGGGCACATTGCGCGTAGAACCGATGGCCGTTGGGGCGGGAAGGTTCTTGAGTGGCGGCCACGTACCGGAAGGCGTAGCGTGGGTAGGCCCCCCACAAGGTGGACTGATGACCTGGTGAAGGTCGCAGGAGTCCGCTGGATGCGGGTGGCGCAGGACCGGTCATTGTGGCAATCTTTGGGAGAGGCCTATGTTCAGCAGTGGACGTCTTTCGGCTGATATGATGATGATGATGATGAAATACACAAATAATATCCTCGCTGGGATTCGAACACGAAACCTCCAGCTTCGCAGGCAGGGTACCAACTTGGCTACGGAGACTGGCTATAGACGCTTTAGAATGTCGATAGCAGTATGATGACGCTGCTGCCCATCATCAATATCGACTCTTACGCCACCCATAAGAAAACGTGGCTCTAGCATTCTTCCTACTAATTATTATCTATTACTAATGATGTTGCGAATCATAGAAGCTCTTGTAACTATGTAGAATGTAGCAATAAGCTTGTGACATCTTCTAATTCTAAACACACATAACAAAAACGTCAATCACCCAAAAACTTACCATCAATTAGGACCTAATCCCATAGCCTAACCCTTTTCATGTCCATTCCATCATTTGTTATAAGCAAATCCTCGTAATATCACCCTTCCTTGATATCGTCTTATTTATAGTAGGGGACTATTCTGGACGAACCATTTGTCATAGATGGTAAAAATGTCATTAGGTTATGCATGTTTAAATTTGACTTTGAGATGGATATGTACATTTTATATTTATTAATTTTATTAGGTATACTGCTATGTTCAAGATTTAACTTATCTAATACATACAATATTTTATAAAGAAAAACATTGTTTTAAACCTTAATTCGACACAAATAGTGGATGGTCGTATTTAGTCGTGTGTTCAAGCCCCCTCAATAGACTTACCTACTAATTCTGGTTCAAAAAAAAATTTTGGGTCAAAGACAATATTATTAACATTTCCGTCAACCGCATATTTATAACGACACAGTTTTAATACTTAATATTATTTCATTGCATTCATAATGAAGTTACTTTTGAGTTAGTCTTTATCATAATTGTGGTTTTAGAATTATAACTAACGTGAGATTCAAACATATTAAAATATTACCGAACCGGGTCAATCACTCGGGCTTTTAATATATTATATTTGTGGTTCAAATGTGCTGCGTGAGACATATGGCGCACAGCATCGTAGGCAGGGTTAATACCAGTCTTAGCCTTCAAAATAACTTATTTATTACAAATTTTACATAAAATCTATAACTTTAGCTTTATTGTAAATTGGCTGTGTGGTAATGGCAGTAAGAATACATTTTTCACAACCCCTACTCTTCCCGCGGATGTCATAAGAGCCGACTGTGAGATTGAAGTATCGCTGACCATTCTTTGACAGAAGTTTGATGATGGGCAGCAGCGTCATCGTAGTGGACACATTACTGCCAATGCCAATCCTCTTGCCCAGCGTGGCAATCTTCGACCTCCTAATGCGTTCATACACAGTTAATAGGAGAGACCTACATATGTTGCAGCAGTTGATTGAGACAGGCTGATGATGTGTTTGCTGTAAATTATGTCTAAATACATATCTAAGTTCCGCCCGAGATGGATTTTGTCTTGGCCGAGACCGAGACTAGTACAATTTAGTTCGCGACTGAGAATCTCGGTCGGACCTTACACATATCACAAAATTTTCCTAAACCTTTAGAATAACCCCTTCCATTCGACAAATTTCCCATCGAAAATTGCGCCCCAGAATTGCGACATTTCCAGCACATCACTCATACGGGGCGGGTGTTAATACGAACTGACTTATTGCATACATTGCTCATCGGACCCTGATCTCTAGGGCCCGATGATTAAAGGCCATCGGTGGATACGGAAATTAAGAAACCCACTTATTTTAAAGGGTAGCTCTAAGAGGCTGTTTGATGAAGCCTAGTTGGTAGTTTCCGGATTTGAGTCTTGATAAAGGATGTCTTTGTGGTTGTTACACATATATGTTTCTTAGTCATCATAATGTAAGGTTTTCTGTGTATTGAAATATCTGTAAGGAAGCAATTATTATACTCTTGGTCAAGAAATACGGGTTAGATATAATTTTTTATAGAAAATATTGTAAACATTCTAATTTAAAATAAATTACAGTAAAAAAACTCAGTCGCCCTTATTTTCTTTTGAGGACTATTTAATTTATATCTCTATTTCTTTTAAGAGATTACTATACCTAGTTATACTACGATGTTACATGTATGTAGTTCTTTGGAAATATGTTTTCAAATGTTTAGAGGGTTAAGCGGATTCCATTTTAATATCCACTACTAAACTGTACCAGTTTTTAATATTGATACTTTTATTTAAAAAAAGTAATTAGGGTGAAAATTATTTTCGTTGTCTTATTATGTCTCCATAAAAACGTGACGGTGTGATGATTTTTGTATGAGATGTTTTGTTTTCCATTTCTCATGTACGCATTAAAATGTGGCGCGAAAAAGAAATACAACTACATCGGTTTTTTTTTATATACTGAGTCGAAGCAGCAACTAAAACCGTGACAGAGTGGTATGAAACAAGACAACGAAAAGAAATGCACTTTCACTCATCGGGTAACGCACTTACGATATCAGTTAGAATACTTGGAATAATCGCCTGGCCACACTTAACGATTACACCCTGTATTCAAGGATGGCGAAACAAGCCCTTATTAAACTTACACTATCGCATTGATTACTTTACAGAAGTGGACCCTCAGTTTTGCAGTCGCGATAAGTAAACTAATGGTGGAGGGGATATTGGACGTCACGGGCACAAGATGGCCGCCAGAGACGTCCGGTTTTTGAGCGATTGTCATCTGATGACATGGCTAGGGTTGTGCAAATGGCTGACTGATTCTACGAGGAGCGTTTTAGACGCTGGGATCATTGGCGTGCGATTATTACTTACTTAATTTTACCCATTTATAATTATATAAGGGAGTCTCCTCTGCCAACAAAATATAAAGTCTCTTCTGCCAACAAACTGTACTTTGGCATATTTGTGTATGTAAAATAATAATCACCAAATTTAAAATAAAAAAACCGACTTCAACCGATTACTCCAAGATCCCCGATTTGCTTCCATCATTGGTTTCCTCAAATCCTGTTTTCTAAATGCACATTCTTGTAAATTAATGAAAATTACTATTAATAAAAGATTTTTTTTTATTACCATAAACACGTCTCCTATACCTACACAATGTATTTGACCATCTTATCATAAACATTAGAAATTTCTGTTATAAATATAATAATTAGTAGTTATTTGGCTATTATAATGACTTAGCTAATATAAACAGAGTGAAGTCTAGATCATAGAGTTTTAAAGTCATACATAAAAAAAAATATTTATTATTCATTCGAAGCTGGTTTTTGAGAAATTTTAAAGAAACTCGTAATTTATTAAATTTTGCAAGTTTAAAGTTCTTATTATTCTGTTAAATACACAAATATATCATGCACTCTCCCATGCAATTTGTTATCCATTAGTAATTGGAATTTAATACAGTCGGAGTTGTGTCAGGAAAGGAGTTTCTTTTCTCTTTGGAATACAATTATTTTTGTCCAAAAATGTACCGTACATTGCCACTCTAAGGAAGATTAGATAAGGTGAAATCGTATGTAGTAGGTATATAAAAAGACGATAGATCTTAACTAGGACCGATTTTAGTCAAATAAAATCTATAAATAAAAATTAAAATAAAAAAACGTGTTACTTCCTTATTCTTCAACTAACCCCATTTCCAGTGGCAGGAAGACCCGAGTCACTTGTACCCAAATCCAATAAATTCCCAAGAATTTAAAAAACCATCAATTTCTCCCCTCGCAAAAAACGAGGAATTCGCCCAATAAATATTTGTCGGTGACAACCCTAGTTGTCGCTGTCCAAGCCCTTTTCAAAGCCCTGACAAGCGGCCGCCAAATAGTCTTTGTGTCCGAAAGATATCATTTATTTGAATGTTTATTCAATATGAGAAACTTGAGAGTTTCTGATACATACAAACGACGGTACGATATGAATACTCTAAAGGAGACATTCGACCATATTTAATTGGGTCACGTAGGGTGCTTATTTATTCACCTGCCATAATTTACAGGGTGAATATATAGGTCGGAATATGCGACCTTGATGTTTCGTCATCATTATATCAGCCGAAGGACGTCCGCTGCTAAACATAGTCCCTCAAAGATTGCCACAATGACTGGTCCTACGCCGCCCGCATCCAGTGGACTCCTACGACCTTCACCTAGTCCTTGATGTTTTGTATAGGAGAGTTATTTTTTGTCAGGAGTCGTTGATCCCTAAAAGTTGCTCAGTACCTATCAATTATATCTATGAGGATTCTCACGTTTTCAATGTCTGGTGATACAACCTGTATATCCGAGAGCCTGTACCTGTGTCTTAGCCATGACAGTCCACTGCTGGACGTAGGCCTCTCCTATTACCTATGCGTACGGACGTATTAGGAGGTAAAGCCCATTACCGCCACACTGAGCAAGCGTGATATGTCCACTGATGTTGCTGCCCAACATCAATCTTCAAAAATGTTCCGAAACTTTTCAACCCCTTATTCGACATTTCTGACACACACGAGAAGAATTTGGAGTGGGATAAACGTATTTCGCTGTCACCACGTGGCATATTAATTCTTCGGTCTTGTTCACATTGACCGAGCACAATAAATAATGTCCCATTACATTATAGCCCCGAATTAGCTGCACTGAAGAATTCGTAACAGTAGTTACGCCAAGCGGCATGAGTTGTGGCCACTGCATCGCTCCATTAGCGATTATTGTCCAAGTTGCTGGACAGCGGGAGATAGAACACTAGATGAGCCATCACCAGTGATCGGTTTTTTGGATTCTCCCGGTGGGTCTCCTATACTAACTTGAAAAATAAGCTTTAATTCATCATCATCAACTTAAGAGCAGGGCTCTTGTCTGTGGAGCAATTTCCAAGTGGTCCTTTCCAGTGCCTTTTCCTTAAGACCCTGATACGACACGATGTCTACTTTTTCTTTCACTTGGTCCATGTACGACCTTCTCGGCCTTCCTCGACGAATTAATTAAGACCATCATAGAAGGAAAAGTAGAGGGGAAGAGGAAAACCTCTTCCCCTCTACTTTTCCTTCTATGATGGTCTTAATTAATTCGTCGTGTCGTATAAGGTGTCCTAACATCTTCCCTCTTCTGTTGGCGATGATTGTCAACAGGCACCTCCTCTCCTTTATCCGATTGAGAACTTCCTCGTTGGTCACCTTCTGAGTCCAGCTTATCCTCTCCATACGCCGCCAACACCACATCTTAAACGCCTCTATACGGTCTCTGTCTCGCTGAGTCATGGTCCAGGTTTCACAACCGTATAGAGCTATGCTCCAGATGTACACTTTTATGAGCTTTTTCCTGACTTGGCCTGATATTCTGGCTTTAAGTAAGTATTTCTTGGCGTTGAACGTTTTTTTAGCCATGGCTATTCTGGTGACAATATCTTGTGTACATCTGGAGTCGTTTGTAATAAGGCTACCCAAGTATTTAAATTGTGTTACCTGTTCTATTGTCTTATTATTAAGCGTAACTGGTCTATAGCGTGATGGTGTTTTTGAAGTGGTGAGAGTTTTTGTTTTGTTAATATTAATTTTAAGGCCAAATTCATTAAAAACGGTATCCATTTCTACTACTAATTCTTCTAAATCTGCTGTAGTGTGAGCTAATGCTGCTATATCGTCAGCAAAACGTATGAATTGTATCTTAGTCCCATTGAATTTAACCCCCCCTTTGCCAGACTCTACCAATTTCCTAATAGAGCACTCTATAAAAATGTTAAATATAAGCGGCGAAAGTGGACAACCCTGTCTTACCCCCTGCTTAATTCGTGCCTTTCTCGTTTCTTCCCCTATTTCAATAATGGTTTCCTGGTTTCTGTAGAGTTCATAAATTTTATTCGTCTATCCCTATAATCCAAACTCGCTCTTTCCAAAATTTTCATCATCTGTTTCCAATTAACCTTATCGAACGCCTTCTCTAAATCTATAAATGCTATGTGTGTATCCTGGTCAAGTTCCATTCTCCTATCAATTATCATTCTGAGGACAAAAATGGCTTCTCTAGTCCCCCTGCTCTTTCGAAAGCCATATTGGTCTGAGCCGAGATATCCTTCTGTTACTGGTCTAATTCTATTCTGTATTATTTTGAGTAATATTTTGCTGGCTTGTGGTATTAAACTTAGCGTTCTATATTCGTCACATCTTAAAGTATTAGTCTTTTTGAGTAAAGTTACGGTTTTTGAAATGAGGAAATCTGAAGCTTTAATTATATTGCCATATTTCTATTTCATAAAGTATGCTCTTGTGTGTATACAATAGTGTTAAATAAAATTTTATAGACACAACCGTAATTTTTTTATACGCGAAATCCCGCTCAGGGGAACCCAAAAAACCGATCACTGGCCATCACATCATCAGCCTATCTCGGTCCTCTGCTGGACGTAGGCCTCTCCTATTAACTATGCGTATACATAGACGCATTAGGGGGTAAATTAAGTTAACAAAGAGAAAGATAAATTATTTGAAAGTTATAAAATGCAATTTATTTATTACTTGGTATAATCCGGGTTGGCCGTATGGTGACGACATTAGTTAAGAATACATTAGTCGCCATCCCAACTCCTCCTGCGGGTGTCCTTAGAGTCGACTAAGGGATCGAAGTATCATTGACCATAATTTGATAAAGGATTGATGATGGGCAACAGCGTCATCACATTACTGCGATCGCAAATCCGCTTGCCCAGCATGGCGATTATGGGCATTTACCTGGGCCTAATGCGTCTATACGCATAGTTAATAGGAGAGGCCTACGTTCAGCAGTGGACTATCATAGGATGATGATGATGATAATCATTGATTGTGAGTAAGTATTCTATTATTATGTGTATTCTGTTAATTTTAATCGAGTGCACGTCACGTGAATGTATATAAAAAAATCATATCTCTTTTCCTCTCTCTTCAATTTCTCCTCTGGTGCACAGAACATCACAAATATCTTCTAAATAGTATCAAAATTCTTGATTCCGTTAGTGCAAAGTGTTACCATCCCAAGAATTTTTGAGTTTCCCGCCAAGAATGTAAGTAAAATTTCAGTGGCCACACTCTCCATACAAAATACAGTATTAGAGTCTTTCTCCAGCCAGTCGCTGGGAAACTTGTCAAATTATTTTCAAGTGATTTATTTGATTTAGTCAAACCATCTCGTATTTTTGTGCCACATCCAGTAATTATAACCCATAATCCTGTTAACGAAACTTCGCCAAACGCTCACATATTTATTTACGTTCTAGATTATTTACGGCTGTCGTATCGACTGTTGTATTAACTTGCCAACTATCCGGGTGCACTGGGCAGTTACTATCAAAGTTCTTGAAGTTTCGCGGAAACAAAATAATATTTGGGAAATATTGTCCCTGTTTTATATCTTTTGTACAGCCACCAGCCAAGCGTTTAGATACATAAATTTGATTGCTTATCCAATATTCTCTAAAATCTACTGATTTTTTAACTATCTAAATATCACGGGACGGGCATCAGTATAAATGTAACGTAGACCCTTTTTTGGAAATAAAATATTTGTATCTAAAGTAAGAAAACATATTTAGAACAGTCGTCATTAATCTTTTTGAAGACTTATTATACTTTGAACATTATCGATCAAAAGTAATATCATGGAACAGTACAACACAAATCGATCTACTCCCACGGTAAGCTCAATTATGAATTACGTTGTGGATACTAACGACGATATAGGTATACATACTATAATAGACAGACATATTATTTAAATACTATCTGAAGCATCCATGATTAAGAAACAAAAATGTGTGACAAACAAGCAAAAATACTCTTGCCGAGATTCGAATCCATAACCTTCACTTTCGTTAGCAGGGTCACTACCGACTAAAATACGGAGATTGTTACGGAAAAATCTGCAAGCCTAGCCAAGATGCCATTTTGCAATCGTACCTATATACGATAAGCAATAAGTCATGTGAATATTGTAATGTATGATGTATGGATATGGAGATGTGACTTTTCATACAAGAAAGCAATATTTGTGCATTTAGATATATAAGTATATGTCTATTAATATTATAATATATAAACATCGCTTGGTACCTTGGTCCTTTACAGCGACCGTAATTGAGCTTTCCTTTGGACTAGGCCGACAATTGATATTCATTTATTTCTTTATTTTACACGGAATAATATTATGTAGGTATTTTTCTCCTATCTTTGACTACACTGTGCTAAAAACCTCCCAGCTTCCAGCCTAAAACGTACCCATGCCTAACCGACCCATTTGTAACATTTACATAGACACAAACATCGATAGTTTAGCAAAGGGGTGAATCACGGTAAAGATTAAACATTTCGCGCGAGCACTATTAATCAGATCGGCGATTGCACTGACTACTGACAACAGTAGGGGTGAGAATTGGGGTGCATATCGATGAAATGGTAATCAAATAGTTTGATAATATTGTAATGAAACTAGACAAGATAGGCAATTTATGAAAGTAAAATTAGGTATTACTGCATAGGATTATAATAATTGTAAGATTCGTATAACCATTTCAACGATTTTTCTTTTGAATCAAATTGTGGCCTATCAATATCGAATTAAATTATAACTAAGGAATAATATTGCAAATTCAATGTCACAAATCGTGATTGTATCTATTAGTTGTACCTTAAATTTGTAGATGCGTACTTACATTAAATTGTTCTATTTGATTATTGTATCATATAACCTTTGACTTTCATGCTTATGTAATTGTCTTTCATAAAATAAATAATCTTACCTAGTTTTCGTATAATGATCATTTTATGAAGTGGTCAAATGTTCGAAGTTACGAGTAGTTAAATGTAAACAGCGATAGCATCAACAAACTAAATAAAATAAGTTAGTAAAATTTAAAAAAAAACAAATTTCTGTCTTTGCTAGGCTTTCGTTGCTGCCTGAACTTCGTATACTCATCAGTCCCAAATATTGAAAACTTTAAACTAAGTTTAATAATCGATAAACTCATTCCCACCACTATCCCAAACCCAAAGGGATCGAGAAAGCCGCTCGGTTAGTGTGAAGTAAATGAACCATTAATAATGCAAACTTAACACGACCGCCCGACGCTTCGATGCCGCCGTACATAATAGATGCCCGTTGATTGATCTTTGGATTATTGGTGTTTCTTGAATGACGTGATTTACATGTATGGGATAGCAAATGAGATGAACCTGAATAGGAAAGACCGCGTTCGTGCTCCATTTTGGGCGACATAGGTTTGCCGAGTTGCCATTTGGACTATGTAACGAATCTGCATCGCTTAACTTAAGTGGCAGTGGGCAGAGCACACGTAGAACCGGATGGTCGTAGGAGCGCAAAGATTTCCGAGTGACGAAAGCGTACCGGAAGAAGAAGAAGGAAATAGAATGGAGTCAGCTGAATGTGGGTGGCGCAGGACCGGTCATTGTGCCAATCTTTAGGTTAGAGGGGAGACCAATGCCCAGCAGTTGATGTCTTTTGACTAATGAACGTATTTGGAACTGAAACATTCAAATTCTTCAAACAGGGGCTTTTTATTATCTAAATCTTTTTATTATTTATTTATTATCTAAAAATCATATACCTGTAATCGACAACGCAATTTTATGGTACAAGTGCTTAGATTGCGATAAAAATAAAAGGAAGTAAGAATAATATGGCCCATATTGTTTCATTACAGCATCATCAATACCTTATCCTTAGCGAAATCCTTATTTATGTCTCATAACCGACCCTTAGGAGGGTGTATTTAACAGCATTACTACCCCTAAATCATATATTAGCGGAAAAATAAGTCTAATGGCGGCTTATAATCAGAGAAGAACTGAGCAGCCACATGTGGTGTCAGGGGCGTGGAGAATAGGCGGTAGCGTATTGTACAAAAATAAAGAAACTATCTAGATAACTTCTAGTAATAAAAATTCAAAACTACTAGACTACATAGTTAAAGTCAAGTTGGGATAGTGCAACCGAGGGGTAAGTCTGCATACTTTTACGAAGGAATAATTCTCTCTGGGGTATTTCTAGATTTTCTTCCAGAGGAGGTGGATAAAGCATCCGTCACATTCTGGCAACCGTGAGAGTCAAGTTTAAAAAGTACCTAGTCCGACTCTAGTTCAATTTTTACGGTTAAACGAATGTTTTTTCTGTAGAGTAAAATAAAGGAAATGATATTTCGACTTCTCGTATCATGGGATATATAAAAAGGTGTTAATACAGATGACAAAATATTTTTGAGGCGAATCGCTATCACGTATGAATTTCATCCTCGTCTCAGAGAAAAATAAAGGGGATGGTGTCCGGACATCAAAAGCGTTATGTGCTCCTTTGCTCATCGAATCCATCCGGCGTTCGATAAATAGGATTATTTCTGGATACACGCAAGGTCTGGGACATTTTACCCCATGAGAGGAAAACCTCTCTTCTTAGAAATACAAATATGTATTTATTCTAAGCCGAGTTCTGTTTCCAAAGAAGCCGAGACCGATTTTCAAAGAAGGAATTTGGTTATTTTATTACTTTTATTGTAGTCTATGTAACTTTTGACGAGATTATTATATTTGACGGATATCTTACACAAATTGACCCAAATCCCACGGTGAGCGCAGTTAGGGCATGTCATGGGGGTACCAGGCGACGATATACAGGGTGGAACGGAACGACGATCCTTCCCGCTACCGACCGAGTCTACTATGAACTTTCAGTATGAGACCAACACGAAAAATTGACTTTCCCATACTTTTGAACTCTAAATAATCACTCACTTTATATGAGGGCTTAAAATTAACATAAGTATACTGGGAGAGACCTATATTCAGCATTGAACTAAAATAGGCTGATGATGTATTTATATAATGTGTATGTGTGTTTTATTCTTTCATAGATGTCAGATTAAAGTTCATCACATCAGCCGAAAGACGTCCACCGCTCAGCAGGCCTCCTCCAGCGGACTCCTGCGACCTTCACCAATTCATCAGTTCATCTTGTGAGGAGCTTACCCACGCTCCGCCTTCCGGTACTGTAGCCGTCACTTAAGAACCTTTCCATCCCCAACGGCCATGGTTTTTATGTGCCAGATAGAACAGGTGGTGCGTTCCAGATATAAGTTTATACTAACAAAATATTAGCAGACTAGTTGAACGATTTGTAGATGCATGTTGCACGGTGCTGCACTTAGCAGTTCGGCGGTTTTTGGGTATTCAATTAAATACTGTTTTCAAAGAGAAATTTCTAGTGATGGGATCACTTATGTCCGTGAATAATTTTTTATTCATTTATTCATTTTTTTGTAGGAACGGAGACAGTCAACTGTCTTATAGTTAATTGAATTGTATCTGTTGCGTACGATTTTGCCTGCGTAAAAATTTATTAGATTAATTATGCAGCATTCCGGGATAAAAGTGAATCTATTTTTATTTCTGGAAACATCAAATATTTCCATACCAAATTTCATAAAAATTTTGTCAGTGTCGGCATCGAAAATGGAGTTACTTTAAAGTATAAGTGTCCCATATTTCTTTGATTTTACCACAGTTTTTTTTCTAATGTTATTCCTAATGGCAATCGTGAGGAGTATATTTAGCGGAACCGCAAATATTAACAATGTATACATACATATATTTCAAATACTTATATGTACTTTCAATATTGAAAGAACTCGTGATTCTAATTAGCAATGTGCCATGAATATTCAAATTATAAAAATTTTGGGAACAGAAAAACATTTTCATTATGAGTTAGTCAACTTAATTAAGCCAATTAGTTTCTTGGTATCATAGTAGGTACTTATCCTAAAGATACATACGTATCATCACTAGTACCTAGGTACAATAGCTAATGCATAAATTAGTCGTTGTTTGTCGGTTAGTCTCCGGGTGCACGTCTCTATATTTCATTTTACTTATAGACCTTATAGTAAAGGTACATATCATCACCAGCACCTAAGTACAAAAGGTACAATAGCCAATGCATAAATTAGTCGTTGTTTATCGGTTAGTCGCCGGGTGCACGTCTCTATATATCATTTTATTTATACTAAAGGTACATATCATCACCAGCACCTAGGTACAAAAGGTACAATAGCCAATGCATAAATTAGTCGTTGTTGGTCGGTCAGTCGCCGGGTGCACGTCTCTATATTTCATTTTATTTATACTAAAGGTACATATCATCACTAGCACCTACGTACAAAAGGTACAATAGCCAATGCATAAATTAGTCTTCGTTTGTCGGTTAGTCACCGGATGCACGTCTCTATATTTCATTTTACTTATACTAAAGGTACATATCATCACCAGCACCTAGGTACAAAAGGTACAATAGCCAATGCATAAATTAGTCGTTGTTGGTCGGTCAGTCGCCGCATGCACGTCTCTATATTTCAGTATTCAGCAAATCCCCCGCCGGACACGCGGAGATCTGTTAATGTGTATAGGCGGATTAGTGTTTGGTTTTATCTTAGCCTGAGTGCACAACGGCGGGAATAATAAATAATAATCAAGTTATTATACAGTTATAATATTTTCTTCGGTTATATTTTCTTCGGTATAAACACTTTATAATATTTTCTTCGGTTACCGCGAAGAAAACCCACGAAATCTAAAACGGATTCAATTGTTTTGAACACTTTACATGGTTCATGGTCTGCGGGCAACTGACGATGGAGAAATTTTGATCGATCTACTCCTTAAAATAAGAATTATAAATACAAAACTACCCACAAATAAAATATACTAAACCACAGCTAATCAATTTTAATGGTTGATGTACACCTACCTACTAAATTAGCAAATTAAGCTAGCTATTAATTACAAGCATTTATTTTCAAAATGAAGACAAGACAAAAAAGAAAGGCTTTATGTCAGGAGTATATAAAACGGGGTCGTCATCAGCCTCTCAGTCCACTGCTGGCCTCTTCTATTAATTATGCGTATTAGGAGGTAAAATCCCATAATCACTACACTAGACAAGCGTGTCGATTATGGGCTTTTATTTATTTATTATTTTGAGAAACAACTAAAATTGTGTTTTTTTTTTATAGTTGTATATTTAATTAGTAACACTACTAAGTACATAAATTTAAATATTAGATGTCATATACCAAACAAAAAATACCGAAGTTTACCAACGCCAGAAGTAGAGTTTGAACCCACGTCCTCGGCTTTCGGGGCTGACACCTAAACCACTCGGCCGGTCGGCTCTGGCGTTAGTATTTTTTTCCTTTGGTATATCTAAAATTTAAAAGTAACTTATTATTAACCAACGATGTGTACCCGGCCTTAGCTAGTTCTACATTCAATGCGCGCTATCCTATATTTTTGCTTAAAGCTTATGAGTATTAAGGCAATGGCTACACGAGCGTATATCGAGGTTTGAAATTTCCACATTTTCATATTAAGCTCGACATCTGTATTAAAGAAATAATTAGAAACGTAGCATATGAGTAATATGTCGGTATAATCTATACAGGGTGGCCCGTTCAAATCGGTCAATATGAGAAAGTCTGAAACTATAAGACATACGAAGTTATATGTTGTATCATATATTCTTAGGAACCATGACACCGATTTTGATAAAAAAAAAACTTTCCTGTACTGGCCTATTTGAATGGGCCACCCTGTATACCTAATACTATGTTAATGGAAAGATTAATGACAGGATTTAATTTGAGGTAGTACAAAATCCTTTTCACGCAACCTATTCGGATACGGGTCTTTTCTTCACTGCTAGGAAAGATCAAAGTATCACTTTTCTGTTCAATGACTTTCTATTGCCAACCTAAAAAAAAATAACAATGAAATATGAAAATATATGCTAGGAGTCTCTCTACGAGATCGGATTAGAAATGAAACCATCCGCAACAGAACCAAAGTAACCGATATAGCTCTCCGAATCGCTAAACTGAAGTGGCAGTGGGCAGGGCACATTGCGCGTAGAATCGATGGCCGTTGGGGCGGAAAGGTTCTCGAGTGGCGGAAGGCGCAGAGCTGGTAGGTCCCCACAAGGTGAACTGATGACCTGGTGAAGGTCGCAGGAGTCCGCTGGATGCGGGTGGCGCAGGACCGGTCATTGTGGCAATGTTTGGGGAAGGCCTATGTTCAGAAGTGGACGTCTTTCGGCTGATACGATGATGATTATGAAGAAAACAATATCCTTTTCACGCAACTTATTCAGATACGGGTCTTTTCTTTACTGCTAGGAAAGAACAAAGTAGCACTTTTCTGTTCAAGGACTTCTTATTGCCAGCCTAAAAAAATAACAATGAAATAGTTATGAAAATAATAACATATTACTACAATCATTTTTCGAGCCAAAATGAACTTGATACAATTCTCGATTTGTACGAATATTATATTGACATTTAAGTTGTGAATTTAGATGAACACTATTGTACTGATACCCCTCTACAACAGTTTAGCTGTAAGACATGAGTATTCAACACAATAGACGCCCAAATCCAATAGACGTCATAAACAACAATAATTACGTCAACATGCCCTATCGATGGCAAAAAAGGCGGTGGCTGGAGGAGATAGCGTAATATGCCGCAAGACAGCCGAATGTGGACGAAGATATAGATTGCTGGAAGTACACATGAAAATAGTTTGACACCACATCGTTGGCCTATTTCAGTCGACTACTAGACGTAGGCGGGTGAAAATTTGGAGTGTTATTCACTAAGGAAACCGCCTTGCTAACAGAGCGCTGTGTCAGCGCTGCGGCAGCGTCGAGCCTAAAAATGGTATTCACTAATGCACTTTAAACGACACTAGCGCGCGGCGACGAATGCGGCGTGAGCTGGAACTACACTGCGTCGAGAGTTACCGCCTACAGTTCGACGACGAGCTGTTCTATGTTAGTGAATACCGTTTTTCGCAGCGCTGCGCTCTACGTCGAAGTGAAGGCTGTCTTGTCGTCGAGCTCGTTGACGAACGCAGCGTTGAATGTGTGAATAAGAAAATAGCATAGCTGAGCGTTTCAACCACCTAATTTTGGTGACATAATTTTTGCCGAAGTTTCTATTCGTTACAACATGCTACTTTGTCATTTGAAGGAGGCACGGTATCTTATACAAATGACGAAGTTTAACATTGAGACGTTTAGAAATTTCGACAAAAATGATGCCACCAAAATTAGACGGTTGAAACGCTCAGATATTTACCTACCTAGGCCTCGAATTACCTTTACGTAAGGACGCATTCAAAGGTAATGCCTACAATCGCCAGGCTGGGCTAGCGGATTAGCGATCGCAGTTAGTGTGTCCGTTATCAGTCTTCAATAAATATGGGGTCAGCAATACTTAAATTCCTTAAGGTCTTCGCACAATAACAACTCAACGGCGACTGGACTCTATGCCAAATAATAAAATTTAAGGCTAATGTCATATGTGCTAGGTTTGATTTCAAAAAATGATATTAACCTTTTCACCACCACAGTCAGCCAAGGACGACAACGGAAAATCGTGACTACGACGCCAATGACTGCACTGGCCGACAGCCACGCCAATACAGTAGGAACTTAGGCGGGACGCCGTAAAGTTCAATTTCGCTTAAATAATCGTGAACGCGTGGCGTCTGGAGCTCGGTAGATTCCTTCGCCGTCTGGCGGTAAAAAGGTTAAAAATAGGGTACGGCGAGTGGTCTACGCGTCGCACACTAAAGGTCGACCCCGACACGTTCGTCAAACATTGACTACACATTATCCACGCGGCGACTATGCATTTGCAACTGACGTGTATCGAACAACTATTTCAATTGCCACTCGTTCACGCCGCGTTGTTCGTTAGGTAGTGACCATTGGGTGGATCAACCAGTTGACTACTCATCAAAAGTGTGAACATAATTGTTTCTCAGCCTACTTGCTACTAGTACTACTATGTTGTGTCAGCCTCTGTAGCCTAGTTGGTGACCCTGCCTACGAAGCTGGAGGTTCCGGGTCCGAATCCCGGCAAGGGCAATATTTGTGTATTTATTTATCTCAAATACATATCTGTTCCTTGGTCATGGCTGTCTATGTATTTAAGTATCTATATCTATATATCTATTATAATACTCGTATATCGTCGCCTGGTACCCACATCACAAGCCTTAATTGAGCTTACCGTGGGACTAGGTCGATTTGTGTAAGATGTCCCAGGATATTTTATTTATTTATTTTATTTATTCTGCCGCGTTGGCGTCAAGTGGTTATAACTTGCGAAGACCTTTATTTGGCTTATCTGGTAAATATTTTTTTACTTCATTATGCATATTTTAGGATTTTTTGTATATGACATAGGGCTATCAGAGTTGAGTCGCCGCCTGAGTTGCTATAATGCGCGAAGACCTTATGAAGGTGAGTCCACGTTGCATCTATCTGCCACATCCAGCCACAGCCCATCCGGCATCCGATACCCGTAATAACAACCGCATGCTACATAAACCCCATACGACAAAGGAATCCCACCCCCATTCCCCAGGGGCCTGTGTCAATAAGGCCCATTATCGCTTGCGTGGGCCGGCAGTAATTTCTAATAAGATAATGGGGCCTTTTCCGATAGTTGAGGTAATGATGGAGACGAGAAGTAATGTTGCTCTTAGGTTGGACATTTGTGGGGCTATATTGGTTGGGTTATGAGATTCGTTGGCCATGTTGGTGATATTAGGCGGGGAGCAGATAATTTTACAGTTATTAAAACGAAAATGAGACAAGGTGAAAGGTAAAATCAATTGGAAACTGACCAAAGCGGAAACAATAATGAAGATGCTGTTATAAAAGAAAATAAAGAAGATTTAATTAAAGATGGAAATAAACTTAATGGTTTATTATTTTGAAAACTTCTTTTTACATGATAATTCGACTAATTATCTAAATAACAATTAGTTGGTAAACATTAACAAGATAAGACGAATATCATCAATGAATTCACAATATTTACGACACGCTTAAAAATCTTGCTTGAAGCAAAATGTATCTGTCACAATTGTCCAATATTGACTGAAGATCGAATTCTCACACGATTTACAAACAAAACACAGGGAACCGGTATTTCATACCTACAAAATCTACTACAATTGGGAACCACTTAAATGGAATCGATGTTGACTTCTGACTGTTCAAAATTAGTAGCCCATGAAGTACATTACATTTTAATGAATTGTGCAATCGTGAACAATAATATTTTTTTGTAAACCAAACAAATTATTTTATGAAATGTTTTGATTAGTGTTTTTACGTAAGCTTGGGCATTAGCCGTAAAATATGAGGACGTAAGTTGTGTCCCACCTTCACCTTTGACGTTGGTGAACTCGGCATTTTTTCTTTGGTATATGTATATGACATCTAATATTTATAATTAGATAAAACAGCTAATTTTATTACAATAATCCAATACTTTGCATCAATGCCTGCCAAACTTATTGACAAACTCGAATGTTCTAAGGCAGTTTTATCTCTTCGACAACGAGTGTAATCAATATCAATGCATTATAAAACCTTAGATAAAATAGCTAAACCTAGTACAATAATCCAATTCTTTGCATCAATGCCTGCCAAACTTATTAACAAACTCGAATGTCCTAAGGAAGTTGTATCTCCTCGACCACGTGTGTAACCAATATCAACGCGTTACTGCGCTGGACAGCGATGGACAACCTAGAGTCTTAGATAAAATAGCTAAACCTAGTACAATAATCCAATTCTTTGCATCAATGCCAGCCAAACTTATTAACAAACTCGAATGTTCTAAGGCAGTTTTATCTCCTCGACCACGTGTGTAACCAATATCAACATCAATACCCCCTTTATTAGCTCCCCCTCGGGTTCCGTATTAATTCATGTTAGCAACAGACAGTAATGACGACGATTCCATGTTATTGGGAAATATTGGCACGGTACCCTGGCTGCGACGAGAATTGATGAAATTTTTCTGGAGATATTTTGTGGGATAGAAAATGCTTCGACAAGATTGTAAAGTTTGGTTTGGAGAACAATATTTTTTGATTGAAATAAACTGTGTACCTACTGTATATTTCGGTTTTTATTTCATTTCTTACTTACAAAAGGTCAAACACAATTTTCAAACTCACAAAGCATAACTTCTATTCTAATAGTAGGTATCAAATTCATAAGATAAGAAACAGGGAAAGACATTAATGTTCCGTTTATAAATTTGTATTGCAACGTGTACTTTGATATATAAAATATTATTTAATATAATAACAACATCAATGATCACTATGTTTAGTGCATAATTTTCAGAAAAAAAATACCATTTTTCGTAACATTTTAAAAAGAAATGTATGTGTATAATAGGAGTAAGTCAGTGTGGAATTTAAACAGAATTAAATTAAATGAAGGTGGCAGAAGTCCGACGGGTGACGCAGGACCGGTCATTGCGGCAATCATTGATCAATCAATCTTTCAGCTGAGATGATAATGATGATGAGATTTCTCTAGTTCTAATTTCGACGTGTAACTTCGAAGATATTGATTTAGAAAATTCCCAACGAATACATACGTGCTTATACATCCTATATAACATTATGCGCTTGAATAATACTCGAGAAAGACACATTTTCGACATTTTAATTACATTCCCCATACCCTGCACGTACCCAAGTAGCCAGAACGTAATGATAATGACTCGATAGAGGGGGACGCGCCATTTTATTTTTAATGTTTATTGCTTTTAACCTGACAAATCCTCCCGAGGGAGGAGGAATCAATGCGATTGCCGGCATCTTACGAATGGAAGGCCCTTACTATTTGTAGCTACAGTCTTTAAAGAACTGCGAAAAGCTGAACTTTTTTTTACATTGGAAAAATGCTTTAAAGCATCCTTTCTCATGATCTGAGACAATTATGACGGATGACGGGGCAATGCCTCCACTACCGTCTAAAAACCCAACGAATGCTATCTCCGTCTTTGACGGGTTGACACAGGATGGCTGTGAGCATTCTACTGCGTCGCTTCAGCGGGCAGCCGGGCTGCAGACCGAATGGGACGCCAATGAGTTAGTAGCTTCAGTCCAGTGACCCTTTGGCTATATCAGCAGTTGGTGTGCTAGGACGGAGCTAGCAGATGCGGGTAGCGTCTGCGTCGACCTCCAAGCCTGCGTTGACGGAGCGGGTGCGGTGCAGGGTCAACGTAAAGCTGACCTTGGGTGTCCAGCGTGATGCAATGATGACTAGACCTCCAGCTGATAACAAGGTGGAAAAAGAAGGATTTTTAACAGAGCTAAGTAAATAAAATTAAGCCCCTAAGCAAATCTAGGTAGGTACGTGTATCTTACGGAAAAAAAGAACTTGCTTGTACGAAGACAGTATACAGTAGCAGGTAATCAGTAATCACATCATCATCATCATCATCATCAGCCAATTGACGTCCACTGCTGGACATAGGCCTCCCCCAGAGAGTTCCACAAAGATCGGTCGTGAGCTGTCCGCATCCATTGGACACCCGCAACCTTTACCAGTAACTTTTATCAGTAATCACACCTTACGATAAATTCTAAAATCACAATTTTGCGTCATTTGCAACGCAAAGACCTTCTTATATAAATGTCGTATTTAAATAATTTAAAATATCAATGGCGTATTTAATTTTAACCAAGTCTTATTTCAAAAATGATGATGATGATTGATGTTTCCACAATTTTACAATGCAAAAAAAATTATATAACTGTGTACAATTTTTACCCCAAAACATGTATTCTTTTCAAAACGGTCTAATTCATAAAATTATACTTTTTCTTTTCAAGGTTTCGTAGTTTATTCGAAATTCTTTTGATTCTTCATGATATTGTGTATGTTTTCTGCCAGTTATACATATACCTAGTGAGATCCATAGATCGAGCTTATAGTAAGGGCAATGGTAGCCGTTTTGGCGCAGATGTTTTCTATGTAAATCCTATTGTTTTTTTGTTAATTTTATGCGTTTCTTGCTCGATTTAGTTCCTTCGGCCGTTTGATTCAGACGCCACGCTAAATGTGCCGTGGATCGCCATTTTTTCAGCTTCACGAGTTAATGATTCTTATATTTTTTAAGGAATTGAAGCTTAAATTTCTCCTTAGTGTATTTGGATAGTAGAAATCAATCACTTGATATTATAATATCTAAATATCTACATTTGGACTCAATACATTTTGTTACTATGTACCAAATATTTTTTTCCGAAATTATAGCTCTTCTAGTTTTTAGACTGCACCATGTCATAAGATGATTCTAATTTAGATATATTCTACTTACCTACTAAACCTACTTACTGCTCAGCTGATTCAAAAATAATCACACAAAGTGTTGAAACGGGGAAAATTATTAAAATCCGCTTCTTCGTGAGATGTTATCAATCAGTCAATCATTAATTAATTCAACAGCCTTAACTGATTAGGTCGATTTTCATAAGATTGGTGCATTTGAAGGTATTGATGATATGTGAATGAAGCAAATATGATGCAAGACCCTATTTAAATATTAAGGTTAATTTTAATTTGCTCGTACAAGCTAAGCTACATTAACTTACCTGCATGTATTGACAATTTGATATTATTATGTATTGGCGGACTATGAATATTGTTGCCAGACTGTGCTTGTAATTTTTTTACGAGCATATGCACGTGACACGTTATTATTATTTATATTTACTGCACTAACGTGAGACTCAAACATATTCAAATATTTATCAAATGGGTTACTCACGTAATTTAAGTCGATAATTGCTCGACATGTTTCGATCCATTTAGAGGATCCTCATCATGGAGTACCCGCGATCGAAGCCCGACGTGTACACCCGTTTGATAAATATTTAAATATGTTTATTACACATCAAACTATACTGATATTCCCAAAAAGCACGCCATCAAAAATTTTGCATAGACACGCCTTGAAAGATCTGATGAAAACAGGGCAACTCCACCATTTGTTTCTTATGGAAATTGATCCAATGCTACTTCCATTAAGCATTTCAATAAACTTTTGCCATCACGAAAATAATGCGGTCAAGTGCGAGTCGATATTTCGAGTGCTGTTCCGCATAATATTTTTTACAAGTAAATAATTATTTAATTATGATAATTAGATGTATAAAATAATTAGTAGATCAACGTCTGAGGTGGGGACCAAACCCGCGTACTCAGTTTTTGCGGAGAGATGGTTTATTTATTTTTTTAGAAAAAAATGTATATATGTTGTATTTTTGGGTTTCTTTAATAGGTAATATGCTTTACGTGAGGTTCAGAACCTGGGTTGTCTGTATGGTTGAGTTACTCTCTCAAAATTCGAAATATTTGCACGTAAAGTTGACAAACTTATTGATTTCTATCGTGCATAATTTATTGCAGGAATAAACTCAAAGCATAGTGATCATTTAATTATTTATTTTATTCACTTATTCTTATAAAGGGTTTCTCTTGAAAGAAACGATTTTCAGGAAAGCCTGGAGTGGAATAGAAAAATTAAAATGTAAATAAAATAAATGATTAAATGATCACTATTCTTTGAGTTTATTCCTGCAATAAATTATTCACAAAAGAAATCAATAAAGGACTATGCGTCAAAATGGACCAAAAACCAACAGAGCTGGGAGTAGTGTCATTAAAAAGGTCTGGTTAGGTACTTTATTTAATTCTGTAGGTGCAAAGTTGAATTCCATGGGATAATTTTATATGAGTAAGGCGTTCTGCGGGCACTCTCTAAGTAAATCACCGTCGTCCAGACATCATACATCATAGTATTTACTCTGACTAAAATACAAATATCTCCGTTTTGCAATGGAATTGAACATAGTGCCCATAAAATGAAATGAAATAAATGTAAATACCTATTTAATGACGCCACTTTCAGCTCAGCTGGTTGGTTGGCTCAGCTCTGTTGGTTTTTGGACCGCTTTCCATACAAATCTGCCCATAGTCCAGACGATTTTCAAAATCATGGAGAAAATAAATATGACATCAACAAGAAGGCTTATCTTATTTACAAGAGTAATTAAACGGTACCATTATGGCAGGGTCCATTTGAATTTTCATCCACGGAACCCCAAAAGTACTCGTAATCCTAAGCGACATTTTTCCATCGCAAAAGCATTCGGAAAGATGACAACCGCACAGATAATACCCCCCCGGAGCCTCCCCGAAATCCATTTCGAGAATTAACGTTCATAAAAAAAAACTTGCATAAATATGTCGAAAAATGTTGCGCGCCGGGAGTAGGGTTCGAAAGCCCGTTTGTTTCTCGATTACGTTTCGCTTCGGCTAATTTTCGGGAACCGAATTCTGTGATCGGTCCAGTGAATTTTGGAGTCGACAAGTTTTGGTTGACAAATACAGATTGGAAGCTATTCTGCGCAGTTTGGCATATCAATATAAAGGTTAACTGGAAGAGATCACAGGGACAAGTTCGCCTTTGTAACTGTTTCTAATTGTTCTGTGTATTATTATTTTTACCTACGTTTTGTGTACAATAAAGAATTAACATAGATACATACATTATGCAGTTTTGTTTATTATTGTTAGATTGTGAGACTTGATTTATCCGTTGGTGTCTTATTAGCTTGAACTGCATGAAAAAGATTCAATAAATCTTTTTCATCACACCTGAATGTTTAGCCAAGTTGTCAATCGCTAGCGCTTAGTACCGTATCGTAGTTTTCCCTATCTGTAACTCTTTCATATTAGTGTGACAAAGACAGTTAGCTGCCTTTCGCTTACAATTGACGATTAAGCGTTAGCGATTGGTAACTTGTCTAACCACCCTGTTCGGTAAATGCGCTAATGCTCGCAGGTGATGCGCGCTTCGGCGCCTACCTGGATATGGATTTGCATACAACATTACGTCACAATAGGAATTATTGCAATTAAAAATATATAATTGAAATACCAGGGCGGGGCAGCATAAGTCACTTGGTTATTTGGCACTCCCGTGTTCAAGTTTGAGTCATCCCTGACTTTTAGAAATGATTTAGACCATTCTAGAGTACCTACTTTTGTGAAAATATTTCTTTTTATCCTTCTTTTCTCTCACAGGTGTGATGAAAAACGTTGTATGTGCCACGGGTGGTATAATAATTATGAACTTGCGGGAAGTAAAGCCCGCGCCTTCAGCTTAGCTTTACTATCACATATGTTTCACAATTTCTTGTTTACCGCCCTGAATACACAATGTACTTTTATTTCAACAATGTGTCAAAATTGCGATGCGACGTCCAAGCAAGGTGATTAATACGATACATTCATCTCTTTATAGACATCGACATACAGGAGGAGCATTCCATGGGCTGTCCCGTACAAACGCGTGTATATTTCGATAATTTGAGTTTTCTTCCGAGTTATTAGTTATTATATATATTTTTGAGCAATATTTGACTCTTCTAGTCACGAAAGAGAACTTTGATAAACCCACTATTTTTAGAAAAACCGTGTTCGTACGGGACATCGGTGGACTTTTACGTGGAATGCACCAGGAGTGGTGTCTCTTATGTAAACTGGTCGTTAACCAATTGTCGCATCCTCCCTCGAATCCAAATATCTGCCTCAAAACTACTGCGGGGTATTTTTTTCAAACTGACATTAACCCCCCACCACTGGGACATTAATCTGTATTTAACACCCCAAATATAAAAAGAGCTAATCAACAGATTGGGAGATTTTGAGTGCAACCCTCAGGCTGTCAAGTAAAAATTTTGTTTTTAAGTATTGGGGCTTCAAATATTGCATATTTTAGTTTGTTTGGGTTAAGAATGGTGCAGCGTCGGGAAAAGTAGCCTAATGTGCTTTATGGATCGATTGCAAAAAAAACTTAGCTAAGGCCTTAATCTTAATTAGTGATACAAACTGTATGGTATAGTGTCCACCTTCGATAGTAGAAAAAATGGATACATACCTCTCTATTGATCGCTCACAGATTTTTTTAATTTGTTGCCTGTTTCCGGATATCGCATTCGGACACATCACGATTCAGACTAGGTCCTAAAATGAATCGCATTATTTAGTAGATCGTGGTAGCCTCCTGCAATTGTAGAGAGATTCGGAATGATCAATTTTAAGCACATTATCTGCTCACATCTAGTATTCTTAATAATTTACCTATATTTCTAAAATTGTATAGTTTCATCACGCTATTTTAAGGAAACACACAGTTCACTCTCGTGGGTATGTTTATTGAATCTACTTACGGCGTTTACGGAGTAACTGTTTCGCAAATAAAGAAAGCCTTTTTTCACAATATCTCGATGACACGGACATCTTTGAGATAACCTAAATCATTCACAAAGACACCAAAACAGAACTCAAAGTAATCCATCATAAAAAAGACAGACAATAAAATCATCCCCGATAAAATATTTAAAGCTGGGGGGATTAAAAAGTAGAAAATTAACATAAAAGACAAACAGACGAATCGACTCGCAAAAGGACCATCAATAATTAATAAGCCTTCTCGTTTGAAATTAGCCACCATTTGAGGGTTAAACAGGAGTAAAGGAAAAAAAGATGTATTTTTCCCGTTAGTAACCCTGAGGGAAATTTTATATAGGAACTCCGTCTATCGACTGGGGACACAAGAAACTAAAGAATCTGGAAGTGTTATTGTAACAGTCCTCCTCCTTAAGTCGGCCCCTCGGTGCTGGGGATCGTGGCCATGATGTAGTCGCTGAAGAAGGCCTCTCCATCTACTGAGTTCTTGAGCTTGATGAAGGGCCAGAGATATCGGCATCTGTAGTTCCTCGGACAGACACCTGGTCGGATCATCTTCTGGGACTACGTCCTCTTGGTCGCTTGCCATCCACATTGCCAGTTATTATTAGCTTTTCTAAGTTATCGGTGCCTCGGCGCGCTATTTGTCCAAAGTACTGCAATATTCTTTGGAGGCATATATTGTTGAGAGGCGCGACTGTAACAGACATGTCAAGTAATAAAAAATGGAATCGTATAACACAGTTTTCGTGAACAAATAGTTAAGTGGAATCCTGAGCGTAATGTGGGATTCAAGCATTAACGCCCAAGACGAAAATAATTTTGATATCGTGTGATACATATATACTGCTTTTCATATCGCACTATGACGAAAATAAAATAAATATTCAATATTTATGCAGAAAATTGGTTCTAAACACATCGTAGGTAATCGAAATGAACGTACGTTATTTTCATGTTTTATGAAATTTTTTTAGGCTGGCAATAAACTGTCCTTGAACAGAAAAGTGTTATTTTGGTGCCTCCTAGCAGGGAAGAAACGACCCATTTTCAAATGTGATGTGAAAATAAATAATTTTATGAAATATTTTGATTAGTCTTTTTAAAATCTTAGTAACCTATAAGTATCCAAACTTTTAGGTGACAGACACCAGTAAATAACACTTCAATATTAGTAGGTACTAAGAACGTACGGGTTTAAATAATTCTTCTCTAAAATAGCACAGAAGCTCTTCCATAAAATTTGTATCCTTGTCAAGGACCCTTGAAGAAGAATTAATGAAAAATGAAATCGACTTGGCAAATTTAATTTTTCCATTGCCCGGGCACATGGGCCGCTGATTAGACGCCATTAATATTAATATTGATTGACAATTGTATGTTTCATTAACTTCGAGCCTTGGGGTGTAATTTGGGTGATATGAAAAGATTTAGATTGACGCAAATCAAATTTGATAGAAAACGAACGCGTAGAAGTCATAATTAATCGGAGAAGGAATATTTTAAAAGTACCTAATTTTTGTTTATCATTTGCTTATTTCGGTCTACAGCTTGCTGGGGCCCGTTTCTCGAAAGCTTGTAACTTGTAATACAAGTGGAAGTCTCTTTTTGACACTATTATTAATTAGATAAGGACTTCCGCTTGTATTTCAAGTTACAAGCTTTCGAGAAGTAGGCCCCTGGACACAGCAGGCCTCTCCTTTTACCTATGTAGATGCATATGGACGTATTTAGAGAAAATGCCGAGTTCGGCAAACGGGTTTGGCGATCCCAGTATTTGTAGTAATGTTCACTGTGATGCTGCTGCCCATAATCAATTTTAAATAAATCAATAGTTTGTAACACTTGTATGAAAGTAAGAGTTTGTCAACTGAGTCGCAGAAATACTAATAAAAAAATCCCCACTTTTTTCGCATAAGTAAATTCTAGCGTAATCCAGTCCATAAGATAATGAAATTCCCGTAGGGCATAAGTTGCACAGTCATTAATAATGCACTAAACAAGTAAACTGCATGAAAAAAGTTGGTTGACCCATTTAGATACCATAAACACAAACAAAATGTCTTCGCCAGGATTCAACCCGGGACCTCCTGCTGCACAGACACACATCATCAGTCCACTGCTGGACGCCTCTCCTCCTCGTCTCTCCTATTAACCATGCGTATAGACGCATTAGCAGGTAAATGCCCATAATCGCCACTCTGGGCAAGCGGATTGGCGCTCGCAATAATAATGTGTCCACTATGATGACGCTGCTGCCCATCATCAACCTTCTATAAAAAAGATCAGTGATACTTCAATTCCTTAGTCGGCCCTTATTACATTCGCGGGAAGAGTTGGGGTGGTGACAAATGTATTCTTACATTTCTTACTGCCGTCACCACACGGCAACGAACAACAACAACGTCAAACAGACACAAGTGTCACGTTAGTTAAACCTTGAATGGAGTAGTAAATCCGGGTGA
Organism: Thaumatotibia leucotreta; assembly: GCA_025490895.1. Taxonomy (NCBI): domain Eukaryota; kingdom Metazoa; phylum Arthropoda; class Insecta; order Lepidoptera; family Tortricidae; genus Thaumatotibia; species Thaumatotibia leucotreta. The sequence goes on from JALPQI010009150.1 coordinate 37,471, forward strand.
TCTTATTTATTGCTATCAAACTTTTAAAGTAGTTTTAAAAACTTACAAAGTTTTTCTGAAACGTCGCCAAATTAATAATTTAAAAAATCTTGGCCTTAATCTTTGTCATTTCGTTAAGTGCACTGTTTTTTATCTGATTTTTTTTAAACTGTGTTATATTATCGCCATGTTAGGGTGTTTTCCACTAGACCAATTATGATGGTTCAAAGATTATCGGATATCTGAAAATGCGTAGACCTGATGGATTTCCAACGCATTTCTACAGCGTTGCTGTAGTGGAAAGTTTCCCTTACCGTTTTAGACCTTCACGATTATCACTCATATTTTGACGTAAAACGGGTTTTACGTAATTGCAGCCGCTGGGGCGGAAAAGTTCTCGAGTGGGGGTCCCCCCACAAGGTGAACTGATGGCCAGGTGAAAGTCGCAAGAGTCCGCTGGATGCGGGTGGCGCAGGACCGGTCCTGGTGGCAGCCTATGCTTAGCAGAGTGGACGTCTTTCGACTAATATGATGACGATGAAGCTTTAACTTATTATATAACATCTACATACATATTATATAACAGCTACATTTTACTCATCCCATTTCGAAACTGCCAATCAGTTAATTGACAGCTCAATTGCGGTAATAATTAACGGGATCAGGCGGATTTACATTCATTACTAGAGATTGGCCGCCATCTTTAAAAATGAGCACTTTTTAAGAGTCTAACCCCCTTATTTATAAACGTCTCCTAATTTAACAATCCGATTAGTATCATTTATCTCTTCCCGTTTTATAGAAATATTGATAAGACATCCTTACCAAACTGGAGAAACGAAATAGTCATTTACGATACAAGTGTTGAAAGCCAACGTTTCGACACGGTTATCATTCAATGCATTATGCGAGAAAAAAAAAATATCGACAGTACCAACCAGACCTTGCAGAAATAAGTTTACCCTTGAGAGGAAATGGGAGCTTTTGGAAAAATAGGTATTTGAAGAAACTATTGGTGTCGCTTTGCACGGCCTTCAGATAAATACACCTCATAAAGGGACAATTGCAGTTTCACGGTATAATACCTAACTACATAAAATTGGCGAAAGCATAGTTTTGTAGTTCTCTAATTTTTGGTCCGTAGGTCCAAAAAATATGAAAAAAATCATGAATAGTGGGCTTTTCTAATACTTTAAAACAACAATTTCGAATATAATCGGCCCAGCCGTTTTTGAAAATCCTACACTGAGTATGGCCCGACATGCTCTTGGCCGGTTTTTTGACAGTATACGAAATAGTTGTTTTACGAGTGTCTGAAACCGCATTGAAAATTTGGCTATTTTTGTAGTTTTTAATAAATACGAATAATAATCAAAGAAACGAAAATATATACGGCCCCCCGATGTTTCGACCTGACAAAAATAATCTCTTATCGCACTAGTGTATAAAAAAATCACCATCTGAAATGATTAATTTTTATATATTTTTATAATAGACAAATTATGTGCATAGTCTTGTAGAAGTTATAGGATATCTACAATTGTACATGTCTAGCTGACCTACATGTCATGAAAGAAACCCAATAGGGTTTTGTCTTGTACGAGTTGTATGAATGCGGGCACCGATGTATGACCGATACGGTGTGCTTTGTTCACTTTGTTGTATTGAATGGAAGGTTAGATTGCCTACACTTCATGTATAGGGTGTTAGGAATTTAATGGAAGAAAATAGTTATGTATTTCATTATTCATAAACTATTGCCTTATTTTTTGAGGAGACTACATTGAAACCTATAACCGACTAAGCGATGGAAATGCCAAACGGAACCCTTATAGTTTCGCCATGTCCGTCTGTCCGCCTGTCCGTCTGTCCATCTATCCGTATGTCCGTCGGTCCGCCTGTCCGCAGCATAGCTCAGTGGCCGTTTGTACTAGAAACCTGCAATTTAGTACAGGTATGTACAGTCGAGGAAAATGAATGTTTAGCAGGTTGCCATAGTTCTGAAATTAGTCGTGCTACATTTTCCGACTGCAAGCGACTAATAACGAACCAAGATATGTCTATAATCGTCAAATAAAAGAAAACAGCATATTTCTATCTTTGTCTGTCTTTGGCATTAACGTCAGTGACAAGTATTGAAGTTGACAGCAATAGGATACTTAATTCCATGTATGTTTCCTGTAAATGTGAACGTTTTTTGACTTTTGCTACTCGAACGCACTAACACGACTAAGGACTGATTTTTCAATACCCAGGCCTACTACTGCGAAAATCGAAATTCATAAATTTCGAGGATTTCTCTCTGTCACTCAAACGAAGGCGTCATTAGAGTGAGAGAGACAAATCCTCGAAATTTACGAATTTCGTTTTTCGCGGTAGGGCCGCAGGTAACAGTATCTGTCAAATAAATGTTAGCTCTATCCTTTTTTGATTGATGACCTTAGATAAGAATGGCAATAATTTTAACTAATGGATACTATTAACTGAGGATTGAAAAATCAGCCCTTAAAGAAGAATGTTTGGCATGTTTCTCACTTTCACAATAGTCAGATAAAAAATGTGTCATACAACGTGCACTTTTTCTTTCACATGCATGATCACAAAGAAAGTGTTATAGGTATTTATCTGACAGACAAGGTTGTCTGACCTGACGATTATGAAACAAGCCCTTCATCTAATAAGTCATACACGAGGAAATGAAATAAAAAACTATTTGCCTGTTTATATTTATTAGTAAATCATGTTTTAAAAACGAGTGTAGACCCCGTGGTTGTTTATGACAATTAGGACTGCTAAAAAATGGTCTTACATGGAAGTTACTAGCTCAGTGCAGAGGTCCCATCCCCGGGAGATATCTTCCCATGCTTGAATGCAATGTTGGATGAGGGCTTCGGTTCTCCATTAATTCCGATCCCATACATTTTCTATAGGGTTAAGATTAGGTGATTTAGCCAGCCATATTATTTTAGTCATTTTCGGGTGACGATCGAACCAGGTATTAGTTATTCTAGCCGTGTGTATTATCTTGCTCGAATGAACAAGTAGGCATCTCCTGTTGTGAATACACATTCGCACACTGGGAAGCATACTCTCTTCCAACATCGTAACATAATCCACTGCATTTGCTCTTGGAGTTCGCCTACGCCATCAGCACTCATCCAGTCCCACAAGTTGACACCGTTTTTTTTCTTGATAACGTGTATGCCACCATAAATTTAATCTGCCACAAATGCAAGATTCAAACGTTTTCAAAATCCAAATACTTATTCGTGAGCAAAGTCCGCACGTGCAGTTTTTTAATCAAATTAGGTTGTAATTTTCGCAATATTATTATATCGAAAGAATCCAAACAATATTTTATAATTATTGAGTTTGACATATCTTTGTCATTAAGCAGTCATTGTCACAATCTGATTACCAAACAAATATAGTTTGAAAATCGAACTACCGTTTCACCCAGCAAGAAATAAAACTAGAAAACTTCATGAGTATGTGACGTAATTTGTCATTATAATACGAACAGATTAAATATGTGGACGATTAAACTGCTAAACATTCATTTTCCTCGACTGTACATATATTAATCATGCCAACAAAGTGGTAGAATAAAAACTAGAAAAAATATTATTTTCGGATACCTCCTCAACTGGTGAAGAGGGGATGATATTTTTTTTTCATGTAATCCTATAGTGTGGAGTATCATTGAATAGGTTTCTTAAAACTATTTCGAACATAATCGGCCCAGCCGTTTTTGAATAACTACGGAACCCTACACTGAGCATGGCCCGGCATGCTCTTGACCGTTTTTTTTTATAGAAAATTGATGATGGGCAGTAGAGTCATCATAGTGGATAGTGGACACCTTACTGCGATCGCCAATCCGCTTGCCCAGCGTAGCGATTATGGGCATTTACCTCCTAATGCGTCCTATGCCCATGGTTAATAGGAGAGGCCTACGTGCAGCAGTGGACTGAGCTAGGCTGATGATATGATGTGATGTGATTAAACAAAAATATTGTATGAATATTGTGTGAGGTGCAGGTGTCATAAGAAGACTCAGAGGTAGATTATCAAGAAGAATCATTTATTTTATAATACGCGGCGCGCGAGCGTGATCGCCGTGTGGTGACGGCAGAAAGAATACATTTGTCACCACCCCAACTCCTCCTGCGGGTGTCTTAAGAGTCGACTAAGGGATTGAAGTGTCACTGACTATATTTGATTAAAGATTGATGGTGGGCAGCAGCGTCATCATAGTGGACACATTACTGCGATCGCCAATCCGCTTGCCCAGCGTGGCGATTATGGGCATTTACCTCCTAATGCGTCTATACGCATAGTTAATAGGAGAGGCCTACGTCCAGGAGTGGACTATCATAGGCTGATGATGATGATGATGAGCGTGACCCAAAGGCCGGAGCCGCGGGGGTGACTGATCTTTTATATTATATTTATTATATTGATCAAGTATATGTCATACATTTAAATGCAGAATTTACCCGAAAGTAACCAGTACTAGAGGATTGTTATGCAACCTCTACAATATAAATGTAATAGTGAACAAAGTTTTTCGCTTACATTTAAAAAATCAAAGAAAATATTTTCTAGTGTTGCGAAAAACCGTTAAAAACAACAGCCTGTACCGCTCCGGTCACAATTGTCTATGTCACGCGACACTCATTGTCTGTGCTCTATGCGAACGTGTCGGTTGTCTATTGTCGCGTCGCTATGCTTCCGGATTTTGCGTTTGAACTTAGAACGTATCGACCGTTAGTCTAAAGGTGCGTGCAGACCGAAAGAGCATTCGCTGTTCTAGCGCCTGTTCTAAGAAATCAACCAATCAGGTTTTGTGTACCGATCGAATTTCGTAGAGTGGGAGGTTAGAACAGCGAATGCTCTTTTAGTTTAACCGCACCTTTAAAGTGTATTCAGACCAAATGAGCATTGGCTATTATAACCCCCTACTCTACGAAATTCGATCGTTACACAAAACGTGATTCGTAGATTTCGTAGTGAGGGATAGAATATATAGCGAATACTACTATGAGTTGCCAGTAGCCGTATGACTTTGCAAGGATCCGTAGCGTTAGGTTATAGATTATAATTATATTATAGTTATGGATTATATTATATTATAGATATAGTTATAGGTTATAGTTATAGATTAATTATAATTTATTCACGGACATACATAAGTGATCCCATCACTAGAAAATTCTCTTTGAAAACAGTATTTAATTGAATACCCAAAAACCGCTGAACTGCTAAGTGCAGCACCGTGCAACATGCATCTACAAATCGTTCAATTAGTCTGCTAATATTTTGTTAGTACAAACTTATATCTGGAGCGCACCATCTATTCTATTTGGCAAATAGAACCCATGGCCGTTGGGGGTGGAAAGGTTCTTGAGTGGTTCTTGAGTTTTACTCGATACGCAAAGCAGGCCTTTGTGCTCTCTTCAATATGCGTGTAGCCTGAATGCACGCTCAAATCCCTTGTAGGCTCGCCATCGACGCCTCGACGTCGCCCGCCATGCTCGACGCTGCCCGCCCCGCTCGACGCTCGACACTCGGGCCTTATGATGCGGCTCCACTGACGCGGAGCGGAACGGAGCCGTGCGAAATTGACCAATTACATTCTTCAAATTCGAATTTGAAACACTGTGATGCGGTCTCATTGGCCGAGCTCACACAACTCCGCTCCGCTCCGCGTCAGTCAAGCGATCCGCGTCAATTCGCCTAACATCAGTCAAGCGAGGATCCAGATTGTTAAAAAACAGCATTTGTCCAGTGATCGGGGGGGCAACCCTATCAATAACTGTTTAATTATAAATATACAATATGGCATACAAAAAAACAAGTGTTACGAAAAATCCTTGGAAAAAATTAATAATGACACCCAATCCATTCCTCCACTAACCGCATTTTTCACGCAAACCCTTCGAAACAACTGAATTATGAAGAAAAAAAATCGCCTCAATCCAAACATAAAAAATATCCGGCAGGGCATTGAAAGATTGAAAGGGGCGAATCACTTACGGGCCCAATTTATGGGTAAATCGGCCTCCTGAGGCCTCCGTGGTCCGACTAACAATATTAGCTAAGGCGAAAAACTTACAAGCCAAACGTACGGGTTGTACTGTTGTACCGGTTCAGGTTGGTACGTCGTAGGTACCGCTTTTATAATAGTTAGCACATTAATCGCGCGCTAGTTATATAAATGATTATGAAACTTTGACGCATTCAAGTCTATTTTGAACATTTAGGTTGGTTAGTTTAAATTACACCACATGTGAATTTTATCGTGTTTTATTCATTTTGCAAACACAAATACACACTCATATTTTTAACACACTCATGAAATTTAATATGAGATACCTAAGGATTACAAAATTGTAGTAAAAAACTATAAACTAAAATAAACTATAAGATATCAAATATATTTATGTAAAATAGTTACTTGCAATAATATTACTATAAAAAGGAATAACAAAGTATCTACTCATATATAAGAGCTGAAACTTGTCCAATTTGTCAGGAGATAAAACAGTGAGAAATCGCCCTAAAAAACTAGAAAAATTAAACGCAAACCCTTTGTAGTATTAAACCAAGTTTCAAAAATCCTATCATAGTTATTAACTACTTCAAGCTAGCTAAAATTTGTACGTACCGGTTTTGTACCCGTTTTGGCTTCAAAACCGATACACGCTCCACATCTAAAGTACCAAAAAAAGAAAAATAACCCTGTGTTCAGACCAAATTGATTGAGGGCCGCCGCTCGTTTTTTCCCGTCCCGTTGGCGATGTATAGACAATCGGACACTTCGTGGCCGGCTATTTTTCCTGGCCGCTGCTGTATCAATCTACAACTTTGAGCTTCCTCTTGTTATTCAATTTAGATTTTAATAATACAAAGTACTACAGTACGAGAAATAGTGATTAAATATCTTGGGATATCTTTCACAAATCGACCTAGTCCCACGGTAAGCTCAATTAAGGCTTGTGATGTTGGTACCAGGCGACGATATACATAATAGTTAGATACATATAGATACTTAAATACATAGACAGCCATGAGCCATGACCAAGGAACAATTATTTGTGATAAATAAATACACAAATAATGCCCTCGCCGGGATTCGAACCCGGAACCTCCAGCTTCGTAGGCAGGGTCACTACCAACTAGGCTACGGAGGCCGACAATAATCTGATTTGCCGTATGGTGACGGCAGTAAAAATACATTTGTCACCACACTGACTCTTCCCGTGAGACAAGAGTCGACAAAGCGACTGTGTTGTGTAAATGTCACTGACCATTCATTCATGTATTTAATTTATTCCTCTTCTATTAGCTGTAGTCGCAGTAGGAAGCAATGCCCCTAATCGCTGGTGGTAGCTTAGGTTGCTGGTGGTAGCTATCCGGGCCGACCCTGCACGAGATCTTACCCGTTAACCAGCCGCTAAATAGTTAGTACTGTGTTCCGGTTTGGGGGTAAGATAGTGTAATTATGCTAGAGAGGCAATCCATCTAAGTCCTCAGGGTAGGCAACGCATAGGCGATTTTTTGGTACAGTCACGTCTAATAATATGTATACATTTCGGAACGTATGCCAAGGGCATAAGAATCAAAATCGTATACATGTTATTAGAGCCGACCGTACCTAGGCCCATGGGCCTTAGCTCCCACTTTCCATCAGGTGGGCTGAGAGCTCAGTTGCCTACCTGCGTCACATAAAAAAAAAGAATAGTCACGCTGGGCAAGTGGATTGGGGATCCTAGTAGTGTTTCCCCTATGATGATGCTGCTGCCCACTATCTATCTTCGATAAATGAATAGTGATTGATACTTCATACTTAGTCGACTCTTACGACACCCACGTAAAGAATTGAGAGCTATAAGAAATAATTTTATTTCTTATTTCCTGTGACATTTAGGAATATAGAACTCAAACGAAAAAACACCAAAGTATTATTTTAGATATGCAAATGTCCAACTATCACACCAAATAGATTCACAACAAATCAAAAACATGAAGCCATAACGGCGAATGACCTGACACATAAAGTAAGGCAATATGCTGCTTTCTAAAAAGGGCGTAAGCGCCTTAATATTTGTGGGAACATGTGTCGTTTTGTTGAGCTAGTAGTACCTTCTTATCGGGACCGAATAAATACGCAGATAAAAATAAAGTTATTTTTCGAATGTCGAATAAAACAGGGCGTTGTTACACTGTGGCGTGTATGGTTAAATGTGAAAGTGTTTTTATGACAGCATTGTCACCAATGTTTTATAACTAAGACATATTAAGTTTTGTAAGACCGAGTGGCCGAGCGGTGCAGGCATCAGCCGCGAAAGCTGAGCACGTGGGTTCGATTCCCACCTCGGACGTTGGTGATCTTGGTCGTTTTTTCTTTAGTATATGACATCCAATATTTATAAGTTTTATAACTAATCATCGTTATAATCAACCTGCATATTTCGTGGCAATGGATATTGTTGAAAAAAAGAGATGTTCAGTCCGAAAATGGGGTGATAACGAATTTTCGTCTAGAAGAGTTAGACTGTAGGGCCACAGGCCATATCAAAATGAACCGAATTATAAGTTGTTTATGCTTCAAGAAAGAAATAAAAATAGTAACAATAACAAGATTATTCATTAGCCGTACCATGAGTTGGAAAGTAAAGGATACATTAGGTTTTACTCGATACCAAAATGCATTCTATCGTGCTCACACTGACATGTTGGATCAAGCGCGAAGGCCTGTTTTACTCGTACGTGCAGTCAAAGACAAAATAAGGTATACACAAAAATGTTCAAAAATATGTCAGAGTGCACTTTAATTCTGTGTAATAAGAACGTTGTAACATATATATGAGCGGATAGTTTCGATACTTATTTTTGCACTTGAATGTACCATGACTGCTGGTTGAAGTTGAAATCTGGCGTTATTTTTTTCTGTGGCTTCTTAACCGTATTGTCGGCTGACAAACAAAGCACACTATAAAAATTGTCACTACTTTTAGCAACGTCGTACGTCAGTGAATCAGAACTGTGATACGAGCTCTATTTCAAGTAGGTGTTTGGGTCAAAATTCTTTTCGTTGTCTTATTTTGTGTCCGTAAAAAACGTGACACAGTTGTGATTTTTGTATGAGATGATGTTTTGTTTCTAATTTTTGATGTATGGGTTAAAATCTAGCGTGAAAAAGAAATACATGTGCACCGGATTTGTTTTATATACCGAGTCGAAATAGCAACTAAAAGTGTGACAGAGTGGTATGAAACAAGACAACGAAAATCATTTTGACCCGTTTGTTACTTGATTGTTAATTTTGTCGTTTGTTTATTTAGCGAGTTTTGGTTGTCAACCAGCGGAATAATAGAAATCAGCTAACACATAAAGTGTTGTCAATTACGCAACGGTGTAACGAAACCCCAAAAGTGAAGATGGCCAGGGGCAAGTGGGTTAAATCGGAGCCTGTACTCGTAAAGCACCCTTCTGTCCATAAATAAGTTCGGCGATTCCCGGCCCGTGGTCGGATACTTCCTGGACGATTTTATTTATGGCTATCGGTGCCAATACGGTTTGCTATTTTTATTTGCGTTTTATAATCAGAGATCGGACAAAATTGTGCGTCATTGTTTGCAATAATATTATGGTCATGACTCCAAAGTTGATTGAATAATTAATGATTTAATCATTTTCAGAAAATTACTTAGGTATTTGACACACCACCTTAAAATTTCGAAATCGATATTTTGAAAAATTATTTTTTTACCTAATTATTCGTTTAATCAACTGTGGAGTCATGTCCATGTTATTGCGAATAATGATGCACATTTGTCAGATTTCTGTTTATAATTGTAATTTTTTTTTTTATCAAATTATCTTTCATATTTTGACGACAAATAAGTTTTAACTTATCCTAACATTTTAGGCATGAAGTTACACCCGCGGTTTTAGGCTGATTCTTGTTTTGTCTTGCCTTTATCGTTAAAATATGAGTTATAATCGCGAATGTCTAATTGAAATTATCTTTTTCAATATTACGATTTTTTATGATCGGGTAGGTAGGACGGACAGCCGTGAAACCAGGTGCCGTTTCAAAAATTACATTGACTTCCGATGGATTCGTTTTTTTTTGTAGGTATGTTGGAGTATTTCGTAATTTACTAATCTTCTGATCAGACCATCATGTGAAAAATTTTTGACAGATAACAAATGAGAAAATATAAATAAAAAAGGTACATATGTTCGTCTAAATACTAGTTACTCTAAATTATCTCCGAAAGTTATTTAGTCTGATGATGACTCACCATCCAATATATCACAGAATTTCATTTCGACAAATTTTAGTTGCCAAGTATAATATTACACAGGCGTGTCTTTCGCATATTTATCATTTTCCAACCTAACCTTTTTTTTTTTTTTTTAAAGTGAACTATCTGCGAATAGTTGATTGGTATGAAAAATTCTGCGAAAAGGCAGGATACCAAGACGGTCTTATATTTGTACTGGCCGAAACACTGATATTTACGGCTACAATAACCCTAAAGAATTCTTCCTTCAAAACTATCCATCTTTCCAAATAGTCCCTACAATAAACCATCTAAGATGACAATAA